>JAPYYS010000963.1:73513-129113 GCA_030522525.1 Campopleginae sp. 14b
AATTTTTTTCAAAGAAAAAAATTTGTTTGCGCTTAATCGTCGGTAAGAGCATTAACAACCTTCGGTAGATTTGATGAGCCTGAAGTTTACATCGACGCAATGCCATGGATTGAAAAAATAAAATAAAAAAAATACAAATGATTCGTCACTTTTGTATTTTACAAATACATTCGTGAGGTCCAAAAAAGGCACGAGGCAAATTAAGAATAAAAAATCCGAAATAAAGTGACGAATTAATTTTTTTTTTTTCGTGGCATTGTGTCGATGCAAACTTCAGGCTCATCAGATTTGTGGGTTTTATTAAAAATAATAGAGTGAAATGTTGGGGTAAAAAAGTCCAACTCTGGTAGATTTATTATGTGATAAGTAAATCGAGAGTGTAATTAGGCGTGTTTTTTGGTGCGCATGCTGCGTGGAATAGAGGGTAACCAAGGTGATACAGAAACGGAAGGTAGCGAGGAAGATTGTGATTCTGAGAGTAGCTCAGATTCGCGAGAATCCTCAGGCTCCGAGTGTTCCAATCGTTCACATCAGTCGAATCAATCGGTTGGTCTGACTGACGACGGTGAGTTTCACCGATCGTTCTTATGGTTGAACTTTATACTTGAAAGATACGAAAAATCGTGATGAAAGATTTGTAAAATAATTAGTGAGAAAACTGTTTTGATTTTGACAAGTTTTTATCGTTCAAATCCAACGAAACTGTGGACCTATTTACCAAAGCCGCATTCGTGTATTTTTTTTTGTGCATTTTTACCTTTTCACCGTGTGTTATTCGCCACATAAAACATTTGATTATTTCTTTCCAATATACAGAAAAGAAGAATCGTGCTAACAGAGACGAGAACCTTTCGTCTCACGGTCCGGCTTGTATCGATTCGAACAACAAAGTTCCTAATCAAGCTCCGATATTACCACCTAAACAGACTGAGAATACGGAGGATGAGACGATTCCATCGTGGCGACGTTCCGGTTCCTTCAGAAGTTGCATACAGGATCCTGATGCCGCCAACTCTGTTGTATCGCCAGGTAAATTTCTTTTCGTCCTTTCGAAATCCGAATTCTTCCGATATTTTAACTCATGCTTCGAAACTTTGCAGGAAACGAGGAGAAGGAAAGGACGACCTTAAAATCACCGGTAATACCGAACAAAGTCAACACCGAGCCGGAAGTTGTTCTACGACGAACCCACAGTTTCGAGACCGATGAAAAGTGAGTATGCTCGTTTAGTCAAGACTCGTTATATTTTGTTCAATAACATCGTTTATAGTCCTCTCCATTGTTTTTTTTATTGTGGCTTTGTTTTTGTTTACGTAACAACGCCGAGTGACTCCAACTTAACCGAATTTTTTTTTTTATGTCGTTTGAGTTTGTGTCGTTAAAAAAAAACCATGAAATTCCTAATCACTATACGATTATATGGTAGAAATCTACTAGAAATTGATTTGCATAAAATAAGAACAATTTTTCTTCGTCTCTGCGGATTATTAGACAAATTATTTCATTTTTTCATTAGCAGCGTTATATCGCACAAATCCATGCCATTGTGAAAACAAATCATAACGCTTCCGACAGACTTGGATTGATATTTGTGCAAGAAAGAAAAAAATTTCTTTAGCCTAAACGATGCCAACTTTGACCTCATATTTGTGTCTCCACCACAATAGCCGCAATACTCCGCCAAATAATTCAATAGATTCTGCCAATAAGCGATCGAATCATGATTCAGGCATTCAGAGCCCAATTGTAAATTCACGTTTACCATTGAAAAAATCCTCTTATTTGAGGAAGACAAAAAACCGACTGTTAGAAAAGATTAGTTGAGTAGCAGCTGTGTGCATGGCATGGTGCATGTTGCGCAGGTTCTATGAGCAGTACTTGGCATTGCGAGCTCGAATCAAGGCATCCTCCTGCCCTACACTCCATCGCTGCCATCCAGCTACTCCCACTCACACCAACGCTACGACCACTCGTTCAGCGTCCTTACGCGAAACTCACAGGTATAAATGCATGCTTACGATTTTTTTTTCTTCCATCCTCTGTTCTTGTACGTTATCTGCTGCCCCTCGAAAGTATTTGTCCACCCGATTGTTGATATTGTTATTGGCTTCGAATTGGAATTTTCATTATCAGTTTATAATAATTTTTCAATTGTACGCGGTCAGTGGTAATTCTGCCGCACGTTTCGTCCGGATAAACGTGCCATTTCGACGAAATCCGAAGCCACACGAGGCAAGATTCTGTCACTTCTCTCTTCGCCGAAATCATAAAAACGTCCGCGGAAACCGTGTCTCTCGAATTTTCTCGTACCGACAAGAATGGCTAATTCTTTTTTTTCGTGGGTGGAACTAGAAGAAACGCGTTACCGGGTCGTTTCTTTTTTTTCATCTGCAAGCAAAATCAAGAGAGTCATTTTTTTTAAATTTTATCGTAAGAAAATGCTTCAGTCAAATTCGTGTGAGCGAAACTGTCTTTCTGTACATTTGTTTTTGCCGCTGTAATATTTTGTGGATGCCCCCGATTTTAACCTAAGGAGTATTTTTTTCTATCATTTCCAGCAATATTTTTCGACGTTTGTATACTTTTCTTTTTCAATTCTAATGGAAACATTTGTTACGGCTGTAGGAGGAAGGAGATTAAATTGAATCTCGAACTCACAAGAGTGCCGCAAGGAAGCAATCCGACGTCACCGACCTCACCGACCAACAAACTTTCGGCTGCACTGCCACCGACGACAACGTCCACTGCCACAACGATAACAACGAGTCCCGTACCGGCAAATCAAATTCGCAGGTACATTAATTTCGAGATTGTTTCAAGTTTCACGGTATTACGAAAGTCCCGAAAACGGTATTTGATTCTTGAAAATATGATAATTCTCAGTCCAAACCGTTTTCTTCTCCAAAGTTTTTATCTTTTTCTTTGAAGCGTCCTAGGGTGGAGGATTGAAAAAAAAAGAAAAAATAGAAACGAAAGAATCATTAGAATATCTCGACTTCGGTAGACTCCAAAAATTCCTCTACAACATATGAAAAGTTTTAGAAAATCGTATAATGCTCGAACGAATGAATGTTCGTTGTGTAAACGTTTGGTGTATCAATACGGCAGCGTTCAGCCGGTGGATGTAACAGCGGCGATCACATCGCCGACAAACAATTCAACACCGAGTACGGCAACGCCTACAACACCGGGCGGCAGCAAGCTCAGTCCGGGGAATATCTTCAAGAATTTCTTCAAGTGCGTAAAATAATTCTTTCAGCTAGGAGGAAACAAAACACAAAATTTTTGCCAAAACGGCTGAATCCGCGTCAAGCGTGTTTTCATTCATTTTCATTATTTTCTTATCCATTTCTCAATTTTTCACCAGTTTTTTTTTCAGCATTCGCCATTTTCCATTCGTTTACGTTCGCATCGTCGGCATGGAGTCAGATTTTCGTTGAGTTCTTTTTTGTGCTTCGTTCATACGCTTTTTTTTCTTCACTCACTCATCGTTTCCGCATTCGAGCCTTATCGCGAGCCCCTGCCAAGCGAGGATCCGTCAGATGGTTTTTTTTTTTGTTTCTTATTTCCTTATGACATTTTTCATCTTTTAGAACTCGTCTTCTTGCGGCGGCGGTAGCGGCGGCGGCGGCTCCGAAGAGTTCGATCCACCTGCGTTCTGTCCGGCAGCCTTTAACGCTTCGATCAAATGATTTATTTTGTTTTATTTTTGTTCGTCGTTCCCCTAGGTTTTCACACGCACACGGGGGAAGGCGTTTGAGTGCAGTGCTTTGTATATTTAGTCTGCTCGGTCCAATATTTCAATTCGACTTGTTCGGTTGAATATTTCTAACGACAACACCAACAAAAACTTGAAATAATTGCAATATTATACTATACTGAAGATTTCTGCCAACCCGTTTGTCCGAAATCATTAAGTTTTTATTAAACCATTTTATGTTATTGAAGTTTGCATTGTTTGAAACATTCCAATCATGCAAACTTTGAGATTTTCCAGATTTCGTTGCTATTTCCCTTGTTTTTTTTTCCCCCCCGTTTGTTTTTTTATTTTTTTCGAGTGAAGCTTGACACGTTGCTAATCGATTAAATTGTAAAATCTGGCTGTGATTCTCGGAATCAGATTAACAATAGGATAAATTATGAAAATGATAAAAAGAAAAAAACAAAGATGTATTGACTCGATGGGGATGAATAAATTTTCACAGATCTTTCGTGCCACCGGTTAGAGACGAGGAGAGTGAGACGCAGAGGAAAGCTCACGCAAAACGAGTACGAGAAACGCGCCGTTCGACTCAGGGTGTTACGTTGGACGAGATCAAAAGTGCGGAACAGTTGGTTAAGAAGAAACAGCAACAGAACAGCGATCCACAGCCATCGATAACAGCATCGACGACGATTACTACCTCGACACCGACAACGCAACAGGTAGAATTATTATCACGAACAATGGTTGAAATTCCATGCTGCGCTACACCTAAACGCGGCGTTCTTAATTCAATACTGACAAAAATCAAAAGCAATTATGCAACCTTTTGCACGATTAAATCAACGAATTTACGGGCCAATTGTTCAGAAAAGGAAAATATTACCGGGCACCTAAACTCGAATGGCACATCGTCATCGACGATTTCTCAAAATATTATCGCACCATTGGATATTGATGAAAATATCTCGGAAGCTCCGCTGATGGTCCAGTCGAAAAAAATCACTTGTAAATTGAGCAGATTTATCACCATGTTCGGAGCTCTCGCTATCCCTCACGTTTTCTTCACGAGTTACTCGTAAATCGTATTTTCTTTTCGCTTTTTTTCTCTTTTTTTTTTTTTAATTAAGCGGCCCGCTGTTGATGTGTTCTTTTTTAGTGCAGACTTAGTGTAGGCTTCGTAAGTGAATGCCAATCAACATTTACCCCAAACTCTACAATTCTCTCGCTAAGTAATTTCATTCTTTCTTTATTAACTCTTTCGTGTTTTTTTTTTTTCATCTACTCCATCATGCCTCGATGTACATTTCGATCAAAATTTCATCTCTTTTGGTTTCTTTTTCTCTTTCTTTGGCATTCAGTGATGTCAAAGGTTTTTTTTCGATTTTTTTTTCTTTTATGTATTTATGTACATTACAATGAATTGAGATGTGCTGCATTTGATGAACTGAATATACACAAAAAACTTGACTTTCGTGGAATTGAAATTTTTTTTCTGTTTTTTTTTTTTCAACACTCTTGAAAATCCAGTATTTCCCGGTAGCGTTGTAATATAGTTCATTGGGTTTTGTGTTCGTGTACGTTTGGAACTCCCGAAGTAACGTGAGGCGTAGTCGATTCAAAAAAGTAGTCGTCCCGTTTCTCTCTTTTCGTTCATTCTGTTTTTGATTGTTTATCTCAATCTTCTTGGAAAGTTCAATTTTTATAACTAGAGATTGACAAATAACCGGTTGAGGGTTTCACGTGATAGTTAACTCGTTGGCGAGTCGAGGAGTTTCGATCGTATTGGCGGATATTGGCGAAGTGATTAAACAATTGATATTTTTTGCCACTCTGCAATTTTTTGATGCGTCGAATCGTTGAAAAAATGTTTGAAGCCAGGACTGCATACGCTCGAAATACCAGACTCGAAGCTTAATAATAATAATAATAATGATAATAGACAAGGCAGTTAACACGTGTCGGTCCTATTTGTGTTGAACGGTTGAAAATTAGCCACTCGTATAAAAGTATAGAAAGAAACGTGAATTGGGCTGTATGCGTAAGCCGATCATACAAAATATACATTTTTTTACTTCTTTTTTTTCCATTATATAACAACCCAGCTCGCAGCTTCTCTCGGTCAAACAGCCTCGATCACAGCTACGATAACAACAGCTACTCCCACGACTGTGACGGCGAATAAACCCCCCGAGGAAACTAACTTGCCTGAAAGACGGCCCTCTTGGCGACTCAGGGTAGAAAACGGAAGCAAGGTCTGTGGCTCACCTCAACTTGAAGTAAACACGATTAGGGATCGTCAATGCAATAATTGGTGCATGTGGGTAATGGATTTTATTGGCTGGCACAGCGAGTAGACGGACAAAAACAAAATTGCATCCTTCGGTTCTAACGAAATTCCCTCAATTTCTTTGTTTTTTTTTTACCTCAATCTGTTTCTCCATTTTCATCAAGAATCCATGAAAATTTCTTGGAATCTTGAACAAAAAAAAAACGAAGGCGCATCAAGACAATGCAAAAAAGAGGGAAAAAATGTAAAAAATTAATGAATATCCGTTGCGTATCAACGATGCAAGCGTCGAAACTTACGAGTTTTAACAAGCGGAAAACAAAACGAAATCTCTATTTTCTCTCATGCATGCAATACGGTTTAAAACTGTGATGGATTTTGTTGTTGTTGTTGTTTTCCTACGATCACAATTTGATCATCTACACGCTGTCCTCGTGTTGCAAAAGTCTTTGTCATCGCATCCTTGTAGATTTGTATAAGCGTCTGTGTGAAAATTTTGCATGATTTTATCTATACGTATCATTTATTTTCCAACTAGTTCATAATAACGCTCACACACCAATAATGCAGTAATTAGTTTGAAATTCAATTAGTCATTGTTTCTTTGCTTCTGTCACGACGTTGTAAATTAAGTTGTCTATTTTTTCCTACTTGTAAGACATTTGAGATAGCGTAGCTTGAATAAAAAAAAAAAGTCAAAATGTTGCACCGGTTGTAATGGAAAGAAAGACTCAGGTATGTTGAAAAATTCACGCGACTCGTACAAACTCATTATTATGTGACCCATCGGTTCATTTCGTCCCATCCATCTGGCTCGCTTATTTTAAGTTACTCTTTCGATGTTCGAAACGTTTTCTACGTCCTTTTTTTTCGTTACCCGAATTGTTTTGTTTCGTTTATAATTTGACGAAAGCTCCACAACCGAGATGGAAAGGATGTTTAAGTCTCTGGAAAGTCCAGAAAAATTTCATGCCTTATTCCGGTACGTTTTATATTCTACGAACTATTACGATCTTGCATGTTTTTTTGTTTTTTTTTCTCTTAAATTATGCTAATCGTTTTGTAGACTATCGCCAAGTATCGAGTCCAAATATTACATGCACGTTCTTTGTTGCTTGCGTTTTATTTTATTTTCTATTTACTTTGTTTTGTTCATGGACGGCATTGATTATTTACAGACATTTATATTCACCACGATATTGGCACAAGGAAATTTCAATTGTTGCAACAATGGCATCAATAATTTTTCATATTAACGTTTGGTTGATTAGTTTCAGCTGGAGGACGCTAATAACAGATCTGCGGATACAACCACCGCGTACATAAGGCGACCTTCCGGTGGTACTGGAATACCAAGACCCAGCTCCGCACCTGTCGAAACAATAGCCGCAAGTACTGCTGAAACGACCGTTACTTTACCCCTCAGGCGGCCGTTAAAACCACCAGAAGATAAAGGTTATTCTTCACCAAACACATAAAGTTATCATTTGCATTCCCTAACAAAACAAAAGTCTCATTTATTAATTTACTCATTCTATGTAATTTCCGAATATAACAATTTATTTATACATTTTCAAGTCTCGAAAGCTTATATAATTTGAAGAATAAATGGATTTTTATTTCCACCGTCGATTCTGAATAAACGGTTGGAATTGACTGATCATTCGGTGCTGGTGGTGGTGGTGAACGCACTCTGGAGCAATTTTATCTCCGGAGGGATCGATTAAAAGCGATAAATAACATTGTTACAGAACAAGACAAGGAAAACGATAGTAGAAATGCACAGGCAACGCAGGCGGTGATACAGAGGAGACGACGACCCAAAAGAAGATCGACCGGTGTGGTACACGTCGACATGGACGTGAGTAACAAGAAATTCTGGCCCCGATTTCTCTCTCACGAGTCTCGTGTACCTCGTTGCTCTGTCGTAGCTTTCATCGCAAAACTAATATAACATTGGACCGTCCGAAAATTCGACCTATTCCCTGACAAACGTGTATTTATACGCGGCCAATAAACGTATCATCTTCTTCGCACCTTTTTCCTCTCTCACAAAAGAGCTTCGAAAATTAAGCGTGGGTGGCAACCAAATAATCTATTTCACCTTACGTCATAGTCAATATTCTAATAATAAAAATTGGGTGTTCCATTTAGTTCGGTAACGTTGAATTCTTCTCAATACTGGACGTTTAAGTTTGCTCATCCACCTATTGTACTTTCCCTCATCTATCAAATTTCAATTTGTTACACAATAATTCTATGTTCCGGTTGCACATCTTTCTCAATGCATTTAGTCGTGACCAAACCGTTAAAAATATATTCTTCTTATCTTCGGCTTCATTAAAGGCAATCGGAGAATAAATGAGTAAAGGAGAAAATTTATTGTTTTTACAGGAGATCGATCCGGAGAAACAAGATGTCACAGCCGGTGGGGATTGCGACGAGAGCAAGGTCAATCACAACGAGGTTCGTTTTATCACCGCGCGTTAAGTTGTCTTTGGAACATGGATTATTGTTTATTTAGGAGAATTTTCCGCGAACTGGGCCAAGGTGGCTCGGTGGCAAGAGGCCTCTCCCCTTTCTTCTCTTCTTCTCCTCTCTCTTTTTTGGCCATTCGTAGCTGCGTCACTTATTTTTGTGGGAAAAGCAACGCTTCTTGGGAATCCTCGAGAAATCGATAAAAATATAACAAGTGTGTTTTGTTTTTAAAGTTTGATGATGGTAGAGAGCGTGTCAGAGCCCCTAATAACTCTCGAGAAGCAGTCAAGTTATAATCCTTCGAGTCTCATATTGGCAGACACGGAGTCTACTTCCTTCGAGCTTTTGTATATAATTCTCGTTCTCGTGCATCCACGTGTATATATATATATATGCATTATGTGCGTGAAAATGCTCGCGATAATCACTACATAACATTCAATCTATTTTACGCCTTACCAGCACTGCGCGTTATTTCTGGGCCAGCCACGAGATAGATTAACCTCTATTCTTGCATACCCGGACCAAAATAATTCCACTATCTTCGAGCGTACCAACATTTTCTCCTCTGGGAATCGTGCAAAAATTCGTCCTCCAACTCGCCATTTTTTTCTTTTCTTCCAGACCCTTTTCGTGTACCACTTTCCGCACCAACTCCTTGCCAACCACTTTCGAAACGTTCTCGCATTGATAAATAATTTTGGGGCGTTTTTGTTTTTTCGACTTCCGTCTTCACGAACGTTTCGACGTTTCTCATCAAGTTTGAAAAAACTTTGCTACCGCAGCCTGATCGATCACCTTCGTTGGTTCAATTTCGTGGAAGTTTAATTTCCTTTTTTCTCTATAAAAATGCAAAGCAATTGAGAAATTTAGGGCATGTGATTTGCCAGTTAGCAAACTTTATTGCGAAATACGGTCCACGTGTTTTCGACTGAAATTTCGGAATAAAGAGTCTCATTTTTTTTTGGCAAAATATGTCGAAAGTTATGAGAGTAGGCAAAGTTTATTATTAGCTAGCAACAATTTTCACCTTGAATTCTGCATTTAAATGAAAGAGAAAAGTTGGCGCGTACTTGGGCAAACTATTATTTGTAAAGTAACGTTATTTTTCCTTGACCGTAACTTTTGACGTGGTCGAGTTTGCTCATTAAAGTTGTTCGCTGGAAGAGGCGCGGCGCGGTGGGAAACTCGGCGGCGGTGTCTCTCCTCCACCTCTCGAATCTCTCACCCGTTGTATACATGAAATATTCTATACTTAGGTGCTCCCTACTAGTTTCGATATTTAAAGACCAGTCTCTCCGCTGACGTTTAAATATAATTGAGCTTGCCGACGCGGTGCCCTCGCCACGACATATGAACGAAACGAAAAATTTTCGAAACGAGAAAAAGTACAATGGAAAAGGAATTAAAAATGAAATTGAGCCAAGGAAAAACAATCGACTCTTGCTTTTCCGTATCAACCTTTACCGAAGTATAATCGTGCGCGAAGACGTTTACAAATCTCGTACGACGATCGGTGCCCATTGCCAAGTAATTATGCACAGACCGACTGGACCGCGAATTCCGCATCGCTTCGCGCGACGCAGACTCATGGGAATGAAAAAGGTCCACGAGGCGAAACGAAAACGGAACTGAAAATCAACGAGAATTAAAAAGACAACAAAAAAAAAAAAAAGACAATACTGTACGCGTTTATCAACGTCCTGGGTGCTTCTATAAATAATAGAGTCAACCCATCCACCACCAACTCTGATCGTTTGACATTTCTTATACCCTGCTGCGACAATGTGCTCTTTTATTATCCATCGATCAAGTCCATTACAAAAGGTAGTTTTTTTTTTCGTGAAAATGGTCTTGACGCCTCATTTTGCCACATCGCAAATATTCACTCTATTCAGCAACAATGCAAATGCATTTATGAATCATATCGAATTTAAAAGCAATTAAAAAATCATATCAACCATTGTCCCTCTCGAGTTGCATGGCCGTTGAATCGAACAACCTGCGGGTCGATTTGATTTGGTTATAGTATTCGCCGAACGAATCGTTGAGGCTTTTCGATGCAGCCAGCTTTATATGCGGTCAAAGATTGCGAGTCGATGGATCATTCATTACCGAGAATCATGTAATTCCTCAATACCATTTTTATGTCTTAGTTCAGAGGATGTTTTTGTGCTCGCTATTTCGATCGATGGCTCGTTCCCCACCCGAGTTTTTGTCGCTGATTAGTTAAAAGCTCCTGTCCAATGGCAATCTTGGAGAGTCGAGCTCTCGAAAGCATCGAAGATACGTGTGTGCACTCGACGCGGCGTCGTCGCACAACTCTCAATCGTGTGTTTTCGGTCCACGCGTGTGATCTCTAATAATAGAAGCAGTCTCGGTCGAATAAGACAGGCTGAACTGGCTGCTCCGATGACTGAATTCTCTCTTCCTCTTCTTTATTCACTGCCCACCTTACTCTCTTCTCGCGGCAGTCAAACGCTTCCTGTCAGTGGATCAAGACAAAGCTTTGCTAAACGCGATCACTCCGGAGGTGTGCGGCCAATAAGAGACTTTTCAACTATATTCCAAAAACTCCAAACGTTGTTTTTTTTTCCTTTCAGCCCTAACGCGGTACAGCATTCAAAGTTTACACCGCGAAGTTGCCGAATTTTTAACATATATTTGAAGGAATTTGACGGACATAATATACTTTTGAAAAAAAAAAATTTATCACGGAAAAATAATGGAAAGAATCGGTTTGAAAAAATAAAACTTGGTGCGGAGGTTAAAGTGCCAACGACATTGGTCGCTCGGTTAACTCCGTTTCGTTTTTGGAAGAATAATATCGCGCGAAGTATGTGAAAGGCTGTTGTCAGATTCTCGTAGCACTCGTGTTACGAAAATGTCGTCTTATCGAAAAAGAACTCAAGCGAAGCCTACGACTGCCGCTGGCTTGCGGGCTCAAGCATCGGCGAACGGGAGTTCAATATTTGGAAATCGGCCGAGGAGTATCGCCGGATTATTCAGTCCAAATCAGAGCACATACTCGACTCTTCTTGGTATAAGTCCAACAAACTCGACATACACTCCATCGATATTATCAAAATCGAGCAAGACACCGAGCTCCTATTTGAAAAATGCCTACTCCAATTCGGTGAATAACTTGAATTATCAAAATCCGTATACAACGTACGGTGGCACTGCATCCGGCTACGGTGGTTTAACTTTGCCCACTTCCCACTCTACGGTCAGTTCGCTGAGTATATCGATACCTTCGACGAGCTACAATTATCATAATCACACTGGTAGCAACCACGCGAATACGAGCAACAATCGTTTGAGCGCTCAGCGAAACGACAGTTTCAATCGTACAAAAACGAAACCCTCCTCTAGCTTTGGCTCCAGAAGCTCCAGTCTTCAGAGTTTAGCCGGATCCGAAGGATACATTGTAAGAAACTTTAACTTGAAATGACACTCGTCATTTTTCGAATGATTTTTTTTTTTTTTCTATGGAAATCATTCGTAGAGCCTTGGCGAAAGTTGATAATTACCGTTTATTCGGCTTTAAGACATTGTCCATGGTCCATCGAGAATTTCGTTTGAAAAATACTCAGACCGCTGCAAATAATAATCGGCTTTATTTTTACTTGACAGAGTGGCAATGAGCGATCAGGAAGATCGAGTAGACTGGGTTCGGTGACCTCAATATCGTCGGACATTCCCTCTGTACCGGCGAGAACAAAATCTATCACTTCGGAGAACGGTGAACTCGACTACAAGAAACTTTGGGAAGAGTCCCAAGCGGAAAACGAGAGACTCAAGGATAAATTACGAAGGTCCGACGAGCAATTGAAAGAAGCGAGAAGCTCGTTGGACAAAGTTCAGATTCTTCAAAACAAGTCGTCGCTCTCGGAAGCGGAAAAACGCGAAAGGAGGGCTATGGAAAGAAAACTCTCCGAAATGGAGGAAGAACTCAAGGTAACGAATTCAAAACTTCACTCGAGATAGAACCAATAGAATTTAAGCAAATTCGTTTTGAGCGGGGCAAGAGAAGGAAATACGAATTGATTTTCATCGGGGAATGCGATGCAGTCCGTTGCTTCTCATTTTTTCGCAGCTATTTCTCTTTTACAGGATGATGACAATATCATTTACTTTTTTCATTTTTACTCATTCTAAATATGTCGATATATTTATATATGAATATTTATTTCTGCATAAATGGTAAACAAATGGTTACCACGAATCGGACATGAAACGACTCCGAGAGCCGCGTTAAATGTTCGTATCATTGTGCTATCTTGTTCGCAACGAATGCGTAATTATCGAAAAGCGTCGCCCTTTTTTTTTCATCGCCGTTGTCGTCGTTCGGTCAATGATTTTTCTATCTCTGTCTGTTTCTCTTTTTCTTTTATCTCAACCTTATTATTATTTCTTCCAATTTGAAACAGTCTCGCAATGGAAAACTAATGATTTTTTTAAACTTTTTCGTATCTCAAAAGAGGTTTGCGAACTGATTTCAATGCAGCTCACATTCCAATCGATTTTTTAAATGGAAACGAACATTAATAGCCGAAGAAAAGAAGAAATTCTCTTCAACGGTTAATTTGCGATTCTACAGAGAAATATTACGATTTTTTTCTCATTATGAGGACCCTTATGGATGACCTTGTCGATTTTTTTCTATCCTGGTAAAAAAAAAATCTTTTTTTTTACTACGAAACTGTTTCGAGTGGGAAGTAATATTTATAGTTTACTATACACGTTGTTAGTTAGGTTGCACGCTCAAGGTTTTTTGGAATTATGTTTTGACTGCTGCGATTGATTTGCAGTAAATGTTGCTCCACTTTTTTCACTCAAATCTCTTTTGTCAATGATGTATCTTTTCCGACATTCGCGGAGCTCGAATAACGGCGGTCGATCCTGTCGTACGGACGAAATTCTCATTTTCTTACATGTATCATTCGTTATTCATTCGCCATTATTTTTTTTTTATCTCTGAGGGAAAAGAGGAAAAGAATCGATGTAAGGTGAGAGGGTTTTTTTTGGGCTAACCGTTTAACTGTTTACAGCAATTGCAAAAGCTCAAAGCCGAAAATGAGCGATTGAAAGCCGAAAATCGGGCACTTACCCGCGTCGTATCCAAACTCACCAATACTACTAAATAGGTAAAGGAAATGAACAAAACAAAAAACGAGAAAAAACAATAAACAAAAACAGAAAAGTCGTTAACAATACAGATTTTTATACGGAATACAAATAAAACGAATTAATCAAATCATTAATTACCACGATGACGTTTTGTTCTTTTGTTTCGTTAACTGTCTGAATTGAGCAATATTAAAAAAATGCCATAAACATTAAAACTTGTTGTATTAATATTTCATAAATATTCCATGTGTAATTCATGAGCTATTTTCACACTGACACACTACTAAGAACCGCAGTTGACGACTTCATACACGACTGTTTCTTTATTCTAAAAAATATTGGAAAATCAATATTTTGATATCTTTGTAAAATAAGATACACGCGCGTTACTTCCTCAAAAGTCGCATTTGTATTAGACATGTGAACGTTGAACATGCTGTTGGCAAAATTAGAGCCACCGATATACTTTTTACGCTCGATCGAGAGTCGTAGGAAGAAAAAAATGAAGAAAGAAGCACCTCCCCACAGGAGGGCCTTGCGTAGCGAGCATGTGAATCGATCACCTTAAACTTTGATACGTTGCCAAACGCGACGTTCCTCTCGACAGCATGTTTTATCTCGCCTCGTTCACCACCGCGACTTCCCCAACATACGAACAATACTCGACCTTTTCCTTTTCTTTATTTTTATTTTTTTCTTCTTTTTCACTTTTTCGAGCGGGTGTCACTGTAAACCTCACTCTCTTGTCTCCCTTGTAAGAAATTAACTCTCTACCTGGACAAACGATCTCCCTTTTTGCGTTGAACGAGTCGGATCTGCTAAAGCTGCCAAGTAAAGATGGATGTACTTTTTGCGAAATTGGTGCCGAGTTAAATAATGAATTTATATTCAAAGCTATTATCGATCAATTCTGGCAGGGGGACCATTTTCCAACCAACTCTCCGTACTATGAAAGAATAAATTTAATTACAACTCAAGTTTTTTTTCAAACGGTCTCTCAACAATTTGACACTAGTTGGCATTGGTTTGGTTAGCTGAAAACTCTTTGAACACCCATCACACCAGTGCATATTGCTCCAAGCCGCCTTATCAACTCCTCAAGACTCGCATCATTTTTCGACTCTGTTTGTTTTCTAATCGCATGTGCGCGTGTGTGTGTGTGTGTGTGTGTGTGTGTGTGTGTGTGTGTGTGTGTGTGTGCGCGCGCGCGCGCGTGTGCGTGGCGCTCGAGAATGTATAGGAGAAACATAAAAATAGCCTTTGATGTTTTTCGGACACGTGTACGGAACCTACTCCGTACTACACGTTTAAATTGCTCGCTGCTAAAGTCTCGAAAATTAATGATTCTTCAAAAGTTGACACATTTTTTGCAATCTTTGTATTCAATTTTATTCGAATCTCTACAAAATTCGTCCATTCATAGTTGAATTCTTTCATTCCATATCCTATACATTTTTGATTCTCTTTCGTACAATTATTATTATTTCTAGGCATGAAATTCTCACCGAGTTTGTTGCGTGTATTCATAAACCAAGGATTGACCTAGAGACAGTCATACCCTGTCCAATTTAATAGAATACGCCCCCCCCCCCCCCCTGGCCCTAAGCAATGAGGCGTGAGAATGAATTGTCACGATTACTGAACTAATTTTTGCGATGATGATACAGCCCAAAAACTGATTCGCTAATGAGCAAACCCTAGAAATTGCTTTATTCTCTCGTCACATTAGCCAACCTCGTTGACAACGTATCCGAGAAAAAAAAAAAATAGTTGTTATTGAGCACACAGGACACGCGATGGATTGTGCCAAAAAAATTTGAAAAATACTCTTTCTCTTTTTTTTAGATGATGGAACAATTGAAGTGCGAAAATCAGAGGCTAAAGGACGAGAACGGGGCCTTGATCAGAGTCATCAGCAAGCTGTCCAAATAAAAACGAAACCACGCTTTCTTTGTTTCGATATATTTCTTTTTAATTTTTTAGTTATCTTTCTTATTATTTTTTATCAACACCGAGCTGCTTAATCGTTTTTCTTTCTCCACGTTGTACTATTACAATATTACCTTTTATTTTAACTGCACAACATTATCATCGCTATGTTGACCATGTTAGATTTTTAATTCATTGCTACGAATTCAGTTACTCGTGTGGCTGTGCCAAACTTCGATCAATCATTAAGCAAGACGACACATTTCTGTACTATTTTAAAACGAAAGAAAAACGAACGAAGGAAAGAAACATCGCTGAAATACACTACTTGACTGGAAACGAGCCTTTTTCGTATAAATTCTATGCTCGGTCAATAACTGTTGAAAATTCAACTTTTTTTCTTCTTTCGAGGCTCCATTGTAATTATGTAGATAACGTATTTCATTCTTTCGTTGTTAACGTTTATTCATTGATCGCAGATGAGAGTTCGAGCGAAGCTTTCAAGAAACAAATATAGCTCGTTAATCGCCGTAGAGAGTGTTTTAATCGTGCAAATCATAAATTCGAATATCACATTACGCTTTTTTTTTCCAACGATCAATGTCGATTACAAACGCGTTAATATTGACGTCTGAAATATTGTGATCTTTTATAATACAATTTATAGCTAGAGAATCGTCAGTTAAAGAAAAGAAAAATTTATATATACATGCATATATAAAATGTACATTTTTTAAAAATATATGCTACACTTAACGATCTAAAAAAACAAAAAAAAGAAGGATAAAACAACAAGAAATTTGAGGAGTGCGAGATTTGAAGAAAAAATCTCTCCTGCTCAGGTGGCCTTTGCGAAAAAGACTGGCAATTCATAAATCACATCATAATCCATCAAGACCGTTTATCAAAAGCTTTCGCCGAGCAAAGTATAAAAGGAATATAAAATTTCCATGGTAACTAAAAAATGATATACACGAGACAATATGCATTTTTGTCGAGAAACTTTGACGCGTCTTTTCAGCCCTCAATTCAGCGAGGTCCAAACGTTCAACACACCAATTTAAAAAGATTTATTTACCTTTTCACTCTGTATGCTATTTATTTTTGTCGAAATCCCTGTGTGCTTCAAGCTTGAGTAAATCCAACGCGGGTACAATGAAATGAAACGCGAAAAAGCCCATTTGGAACTGGAGTGACATTTTGATATTGTTTAGCTTATCAAGAACCCTTGAAGCACGTTCGGCCTGTGACAAGTTTATGTGTCTTTCTGTGTTTTTTTTTTTTTTTTTTTAGTCATGTTGTAAACATCCGTATTAGAGGAGAAAAAAACGTGCAAAAATGGCAAGAAAAATAGGAAAAAGAAATAACGAAGTCGACATAGTTGTTTCGTAAGAAAAAATTAAACTTGATACGATTTAACCGGATATAAAAATTGGAAAGAAAAAAAACAACAACAACAAGAATGTAGTTAGGTAATTTCCATTGTATTGTATAATAGTGATATCCATGTGCTTATTGTATTATATAGTTTTTAAAAGTGTTCATGCGAAAAAGTATCGCTGCATTATACGATATACGTTACTGTACAGCTGTTATTTACGAAGAAATTTATCGACGAATAATATTATTGAAGTAGGATTCGTGCAGGTCGATCTTAACTGAAAATAGGCGTCACATAATTTATTTACAAGGATATTAAAGAATTAGCAGAATGAAGTATCGAGATGAGACAAGGCGAAGCCGCGAAATTAACAGAGGCACGAATGACAAGAGATGATAATAGCATGTGAAGAGAGGAAGGAGGAAAGGGGAAAGAGGGATTTTTCAGAGCGATTGATTTTATGTCGTATTTATTTTGAAACGCTCACGATTTCCTTCCGTTTCGTCGGCAATCGTTTTCTATTTAAATTGTTTTATTTTAGCCTGATATACCGAAACCATATCGTCGTGCTTGAATTAGCGAATTCGTTAGAAATTCACAAGACTCGTTCGACGAACGATTGGCACACACGTTAGAGCCTCGCCAAATTGCCTAACTACTATGCGCGAACCAAGATTGGCACGAGCTGATCGACGAACAAACCAACATACAAAAAGATATTAAAGAAAATAGCGGAAAGAAATGATAAACCTTCGCGTTCAACGGCTTACTACCCGTTGACCATTGCACCATTCTTCATTCTCTACTAAATGAAGTTTATAAACTATATCGCGATAAAGAGCAGAACATACTTGTTACGCAGGCGGGGACTGAAAAAAAAAAAGAAAAAAAGAAAAAAAAACTCTAGTCTCCGATTTCATCATTGTAATACAACAAATATTTATTTCCTACTTGATTTTTTACTTGTAACTGTAATCATAATGAAACAAACAAAAACAAACATACAAACGAATGAAAACAAGAAAGGAAGAACGAAACATGAAACGAATGCAAACTCAGAAACTTGCAAAATCTGTGTTTTATATTTCTCATGTTTTTAACATTGACATTTAAATATACTGAATTCTATAAGTTACAAATTCACTATTTAGCGGCGTTTTTTTTCAATTCAATAACTCTTCCATTATTTCAGTCACTCGACTCATGTCGGCACGTTGATCCGTTATCCTTGCTACTTCTCCGAGCAACGCTTTGAGCATTTTTTTCTTCCCACCTCTGTACTGTTTCACTATTTTCTCGTTACGCTCCACGACACCCTCACATATTTCTCGCAATTTTTCCTCGTCGTTTATCAATCCCCAATTATTTTCCTCGACTATCTGTATAAACGAAATATAACAACACATTATCACCGATCTGCACGGTCATAAAAATACTCATTCTCGATGCGTATTCTTTACCTCGGATGGCATTTTTCTAGGATTGTCCATCAAGTGGTCCAACACTTTTTTACCGATATTCAAATTGATCGTTCTATTCTCTAGAAGATCGACCAGATTGCCAACCTGTTTGGCGTTTATCATACTAAAAATAAAAAGTCTTCGGATCAATATTCAAGTTAAATGAATTCTCGAGTTTTTATGTCTCGTCACTTTGGATGATATTTATGTTCGATGAAAGTATGAAATGATTGTTATGCCTTTCGGTTGAGACTGGATGGGCGAAGGGCTTACCAATTATCGCGTTTCACATTATCTTTGTTCGACAAAGTCAACAACTCCATTATGAGAATATTGGCAACGCGCTTGCTGCTTCTTTTTGGATTTTCGCGCAGCACATCCTGGAATATCCTCAGAAGCGTATCTTCGTTCTGAAATGGAACTCGCATAATGAACTCTCACAACGGAAAATGGTCAAAGACGGCAAGCCGATTTTCCGATGAAATCTTTACGATATCAAGTTCTCGAGCTCGAAGTACTCACAACCAAAATGATGGCAGCTTGAGATGTAAGATCAAAGTTTTCTTGCAATTTAGTCCTCGTTTCTTCAGGCATTTCGGGCAAAGTGGATCTGAGGTAATTAACATCAACGAGATTTTCCGAATTTTCTTCATTTTCGTTCGAGTGAAGATGAAGAGGCGGTAAATTTGGTTCTGGCATGAAACGATAGTCTTGTTTCTCTTCCTTGTCCCTCATCGAAATTGTTTTTTGCGACACAGAGTCCCAGGTCAATGTTTCGTTCGTGATTGTTCCACCCGCATCTAATAATTTTATTTGCCGCTTAATTTCGTATTTTATAGCGGCAGCGACGGCTCTGACGCTTCCGATATTTTTCACTTCCGTACGGACTCCCAGAGCCTCGCCAGGACGATTGACAGAGATGTTTGCATCGACTCGTAAACCACCCTCTGTGGACGCACCAATCGACCCGTCCGAAAAGTTGCCGGCATGAGAATCATCGAAATTACATTGTTGTTGTTATTTACAACCAAATACCTCACCTTCCATTTTACAAGAACAAGTATTCAATCTTTGCAATATGAGGACAAGTTCCTTCACCAAAGCCGCAGCTTCGTCACCGTCCGAAAGATCCGGCTCAAATACCAATTCCATCAATGGTATGCCTGCTCTGTTGAGATCGATCAAGCTCCTGAGCAATAAGTTAAAAATATCCACGTTATCGAGTACAAATTATTTTTTCATGATTGCTACATTATGCTCGATGCGGGCCTACATTGTTCAAAATTTATCCTTTTCATTGCAACAACGAATTTACGATAAAGTTAAAGAATTTAAAAAATACGACATGTTTCGTTGACATACTTTTTCAGTAAATCGTCGTGTAAGCTTTTTCCACTGTCTTGCTCCAACTGTATCTGCTTGATTTTCGATGTAATCACATAAGGTTCCTGGTGAACGCCGGGTGTAAATACACGAAACTTCAAAGCTCCATCCACCGCTAATGGTTGTCTTTGCTGAGTAATCTGATAACCCGCCTGACGAGAAATGAAAATCTCTTTGAATGAAAAGCGACGCAGCTGGCCAAAGTGGAATTCCATCAAAAGCGGCGGTATGTCTGTAGTACTTCTGCCCAAGCGATTTAAATGATAATGACTCTGATCTTTGTTGACAATTTGAAAAGTATATTTAAGACAAAACTGCGTCAAAATTGATCATTTCTCGATTTTTTCAACAACATTTAAACGTTTTCTTTTTTTTTAATTGTGGTACATGTGCACAAAACATTTAGAAGAAGACAGCTCAATTTACTAATTTATAATAACACTGCCTGATGACCGGCGCTTATTAGATTGCGTTAATGTGAAATATTCAAAATTATTGGATTTAAGAATAATCGCTAAAAAAACACGTACGGGTAAATCGGCGTAGAAATAATGTTTGCGGTCAAAGTGGGAGACTCGGTTTACTTTGCAAGATAGCGCCAGCGCCGTGACGACTCCAGCCTCGACACATCGCCTATTCAAAACCTATAAATCTAAGTATATTAAAGCAAAGACAAAAATCCAGCAATAAATATAAAAAGTGTCGTTATTACCGGTAATGTTCCCGGAGTTGCGCAGTCAAACAGTGAAACACAAGAGTTTATGGGCATTCCAAAACTTGTGCTCGCACCAGAAAATAATTTCGATTCTGCATTTATTTGGGCATGAATTTCGAGGCCGACTACGGAATTCCATTTATTACTGCAAACCGATATACTTTGTGAAAGAATTGCACTCAAATTGGATGGTTTTCAGTGTCCACTATTTTTGTTTTCTTACTTTTTTTGTTGCGCTTTTGCTTTTGTTGCGTATGAGCGTAAATTCGTAGAACATCGCACGATTTTATTATATTTTGGGAATCCTGTCATTTTTTAAATCCGTGGCGAACGTGACGAATATCTTTCAAAAAGTTAAGCGATGTAATTTTAGGTTAAGTTGCCGGTGCTCCTTTACCGGAACTGCTGCTGCTATGGTGTGCGTAAAAAAATTTGTTGATTTTGAACAGACATCAATCATGCGACAAGAGGGTATTCTCCAAGTTGACAGCACGCTAGATTAGTTTTAGAATTTATATAAATCGTTGGCACGAGGTATAAAGGTGGTGAACATTCAAATGGCCCGCAAAAATTTTAGTGTGCGGTGGGTCGTGGTGCTGTCTTCCCGCTCCGTTCGTCATCAAGCGATGCGGACACTGCGGACAGTGCCAGTGTTTTCCTGTGTCATCCCGAAGAAACAACCAGGGAAACAACAATAATTACGTCAATATAAACAACCGCGCTAGAGTGCGGGAATCAGAGAATACAAATAAACAAATATAAAGCAGTGAAGTGAATCGTAATTAGAAAAATAACAAAATGTCTATCGAAATCGAATCGGCGGAGTAAGTATTAGAAGAAAATGAAACCGCGAATCGAGGAAACATGAGCAACAAATGGAATTGTTTTCAATATCTTCATTGTTTACAGCGTAATTAGATTGATTCAGCAGTATCTCAAAGAATCGAACCTTGTCAAGACACTGCAAACGCTTCAGGTTTGACGTTTTTTTTTCAAATTAGCAATTTACATAACCTCAAACAAAGTACTCGATAGTTTTCTGTCAAGACGATGGCTCGGTCGGCGTCCGGCTACTCTGTGAGAAACGAAAGATGGCTGCAATTTTTAAAACATGAGAATGTTCCGACGTGGACCAAATACTTATTACAAAAAGCCTCTGTCAACGGATTTTTGCCATTATTCCGTGTCTGGTGACACTGCCTTTGGATGATCGGTCTAATCATGTCGAAAGACTGCAATTTCGAAAATTGGAGGTGACAGATCCATCGTCTTGATCTGAATAAAAAAAAATCGATGCTTATGAAGAAAAAAATAATGATGAATATTCATTGGTGAAAAAATAGGAAGAAACTGGTGTTTCTTTAAACACCGTCGACAGCGTAGATGGATTTGTGGCTGATATTAATAATGGCCATTGGGATACAGTCCTCAAAGCTATACAGTCTCTCAAATTACCGGACAAGAAACTCATTGATCTCTATGAACAAGTTGTTCTGGAACTGATAGAACTTCGCGAGCTGGGAGCCGCTCGTTCTCTGCTCCGACAAACAGATCCTATGATTATGATGAAACAGCAGGAAGCCGAGAGATACATACACCTGGGTAAGAGCTGACGATGATATAATGGTAAACAAAATGCCAAAATGCTAAAATGGAGAAAATTTCAATGCGAAAGGATGAAATGATATCGGTAATTTTGTTGTCCAGAAAACTTGTTAGCTCGCTCATACTTTGATCCACGAGAAGCGTATCCGGACGGTAGTACAAAAGAAAAAAGGAGAGCATATATAGCGAGCGCGCTAGCGGGGGAAGTTTCGGTGGTACCTTCGAGTCGTCTGTTGGCGTTGTTGGGCCAGGCTCTGAAATGGCAACAGCATCAAGGTCTTCTACCGCCGGGAACAACGATCGATTTGTTCCGGGGTAAAGCGGCGGTGCGGGACCAAGAGGATGAAAAATATCCGACGCAATTGTCGAAACAAATAAAATTTGGACAAAAATCGCACGTCGAGTGCGCTCGCTTTTCGCCAGATGGTCAGTACCTGGTGACGGGCTCCGTCGACGGTTTCATCGAAGTTTGGAACTTTACAACTGGAAAAATAAGGAAAGATCTCAAGTATCAAGCGCAGGATAATTTCATGATGATGGAACAAGCCGTATTGTCAATGGCTTTCAGTCGCGACAGCGAAATGTTGGCCGGCGGGTCGCAAGATGGAAAAATCAAAGTATGGCGGGTTCAGAGCGGCCAGTGCTTGAGACGCTTTGAAAAGGGACATTCCAAAGGGGTTACTTGTTTGCAATTCAGCAGAGACAACAGCCAAATATTGTCAGCTTCGTTCGACACTACCGTCAGGTATGTATGCCTCGTTTCGACGAGTGCCCATGATTTTCTCTCCCCCAAATGGGAGCCTCGAAGCATTTTATCATTTATCGAGCTATTTGATTCTCTGTGTCTCGCTTCCCAATGATGAACGAAGAATCCACGGCCTCAAATCTGGCAAAACTTTGAAAGAATTTCGTGGACACGCGTCTTTCGTCAACGAGGTTGTTTTCGCTCCGGACGGCCATCACGTAATAAGGTAAAAGATAAAAAATCGTACAAAATTCAAATCTAATATGAAAATTTTCTGTCCCCCCGTTTTTCCGTAAAAACGATTCAAAGTTTCTGTGACGTCATGAAACGCCTATTTTCCTGTATATAAGAGTACGACCGGCTCGCGCTACACTTTTTTTTTAATACTTGGCGTCGAGCCGCTGCCGCGTCTCTTGATATTACTATATATGAATTTATTTATATGCTGATTGTCGAAATAAAAATAATAAAAAAATTTAAAAAAATAATAAAAAAATTAATAAAAAGTTCATCAACTGATGTAAATATTTGAATACTTTTTTTCAGCGCTTCCTCGGACGGTACGGTCAAAGTATGGAGTTTAAAAACTACCGAGTGCGTAGGAACGTACAAATCTTTGGGAGCGGCTGATTTGACAGTAAACAGTATTCATCCATTACCACGGAATCCAGAACATTTCGTAGTATGCAACAGATCGAATACAGTTGTTATAATGAATATGCAAGGTCAAATAGTGCGATCGTTCTCGAGTGGTAAACGGGAGGGTGGCGATTTCGTCTGTACCGTTGTAAGTCCGCGCGGTGAATTTATTTATTGCGTTGGTGAGGATCTCGTGCTTTATTGTTTCTCAACGTCTTCCGGAAAGCTCGAAAGAACACTCAACGTAAGTTCATTTCGAAACATCCAAATGGATTTCAAACCGAAATATACCGAAATGTATTTGGGTTTGTTATATTTTTCTTAGTCCAAAGTTTCATGAGCGAGATTCATTTGCAGATCCATGAAAAAGACGTCATCGGTTTGGCTCATCATCCCCACCAAAATCTGCTCTGTTCGTACAGCGAGGACGGTCTGCTCAAGCTTTGGAAACCTTAAAAAATCAAAGGAACAAAAAACAAGTGGGCATCGCTTTTAGACGACTCGACTGTCTGCCAAATTTTCCATTCGATCACCAAATTTTTGACGTTTAGACAAATAAATAATAAAAATAAAGAAGCAAAAAAAAACGGGATAAATTACTCAAGTTACAGAATGTGCAACGATCTTCTCCCGGAAAACGTAAACACGATTTTGGACGATGTCGAAACCGGACTTTGTCTGCCCATACTTTTGCTCATTATTCTTTGCACCCTTCAATTCATTATCAACCATACGTTGGACATCGCGTGTACGGTCGCGACGTTGGCATCCTCCTCGTCATCCCCGTCCGACGGCAAACATCGCTCATCCACGGCCATAGAGCCATTCACGGATTTCATTCAATTGCCCCAAAAGCTCAAAGGTTCATTAGTCAATTCAGCTAAAATCTATTTTAATATTCTATACGTTTCACGTCATCATTTTTATTCCGAATCCTTTGAATTCGTCCGGCTCTGTGGTTCACCCGGCCGAATAGTCACTATCATCATTTTCTCGAACGCGCGTACATCCAAGTCTTTTGTTTTCCAATCGGGTGACTCGTCCCCTTGACCCAAATTTTAACAAATATTAATAATTCAAAACAAACGGAATAACAACACATGCACCAACGAGAGAATAAGAAAAACTTGCACCTCTAAATTGAAAAAAAAGAAAGAAAATTTATCAATTTTCCGAGTTACTTTTGACGTGTTCCAACAGAAAGCACCCGATTGGTAGAGTGAAATATTACATACCTAGGCCAGAAAAATAAGAAAAGTCTGAGATCACATGTAATTGTTGGCCGAGGCGGAGCCGAGGCTTTTTTTTGGCCGAGGCGTGGATGCCATTTTTTTACCCGACGTTGCCGGAATGTAGCAACTTCGTTTAGAGCAGCGGCCCCGAAAGTTGCTACTTTCGGGCCGGAGGGCAGAAAAGTAATAAAAATTCAAAAAAGCGAATCGATATTTGTACGATTGATGCGCAAAAAGACCGAAATTAATAGCAAAAAAAAAACTGGATTTGCAACAGGAATGGTATCGAATATTGGAACGCGGCTAGCTGGAGTGGCGCGGGGCACTAAAGTTCGGCGCAAAGAATTATAGTCGTCGAGGAAGCCAAAGACAATGACATGACCGCCATACTTTCAGGGATGAAAAAATTGACAGTTTGTTGTTGTTGTTGTTGTTGCAATGCTTAAATAACTCCGTTACATTAATTTGTAAATACATGTAACATTCGCTTTCGTCTGTTGCCATTTTCATAAATATAAGACTTGAATAATTAAATTCATCTATATAACAAAGTATCATAGTGGTGTATATAATATACGATATATACACTAGGTAAATAAGGTGGAGTGTGAATATCCGATATTGAAATGAATGATTTCCTTTTTTTTGTTGTTTTTTTTTTCAAGAGTTTTCAGTTTTTGTGTTGAGAAATAAGTTTAATAATCGTTACGTATACGATCGATTACAAGTGTATCGCTATTATATAATGAAGAGTATTATTATAAAGAGCCCGGTCGATTCGAGCGTCACATGAAAACGTTCTCGAGTGTGTTGACCGGCGTCGAAGGATTTTTTCGCGTGGGTGTAGCAGCGAAGGAAGAAGAGCCGGTGACAAGAAGCGGCGCTTCGTCCTCGAAAGTGACGACTTTTTCGCAACGGGTTTTAGCGGTGATCGTTGGGGTCGCGTTGCAAGTTATCGCCGGGGATTTGGAGACCGGCGCTATGATCGCTGTGTCGGATTGCACAGCTGCTGCCAAATTAAATTCGCTCACGCTTCGCGGCACAAAGTATTCGAAATGTTCTCCGGCACTTTGATTGTTATCGGCGGAGCTTAATTGGTGTAGTCCGTTACGATGAGCATGCTGATGCTGATAACGATGGTGATGGTGATGATGGTGGTGATAGAGATAGTGTTGTTGCTGTTGTTGCTTCTTTCGCGGCAACGAGTGACGACCCGGCGATGAAAACTTGCTCGAATCGATTGTCGCCGTTGAAGATAAACTGTTGCGTTGCTGCTGAAGCCCGCCCAGGAGGTTCCCACCGTCACTGGCGAGACTCCTGGTCGGATTTTGTCAAGAACTCGACACCAATGACATTGCTATTGCTTCCTCACCGTCTTCGCCTTCTCTACGATCGTAATTGTGCTGTCCAACACCCATACGAGAATCATTGCTCAATACATTCGCCGCCGTACAGGCTGATCCCATGAAATCTCGATCCACGTGAGTGCTCAAATCCGATTTTATACCTGCTGTCATAATTTCCTCGGTATTATTATTATTATTAGTATTATCATTCTTCGCTTTTTGCCTCAACGATTTTTCTTTACTTTCAAGCTATATCTCTGAATATTTGACGAGCTCACGCTCTCGAACGATTCTTCAATTTTCACAATTATATTTCGTCTCTATAATTTCATGCTTACAATTTATTCAGCAAAGACGAACTCGAACCAGAGAATTTTTTGCTTTCTGCTAGTTTCATTTGAGCTCTCAAGAATGGAAATTCAATGCGGAAGTTTCAACGCGTTCCGCATCAAACTTCGTCACTTACGTTTCTTCGTAATTGAGAATAAATATTCATTTTCACTATTTTACTCGATGCATCGACCTCGGCAAGGAAAACCTTGATGAAAATTTAGCATTTTTTGTCAAATACGAATCGTCGGAATGAAGATAAAAAATAACGAGTTGCACGGGTAAAAATATATTTGGTTAAAAAAAAAAAAAAAGAGAAAAAGCTGAAAAAAAAGTTTGGACGAAATGTTAATTCACCGGACGAACCTGTAGTTGCTGATGCGGATGGTGGCGGTGGTGGTGGTGGTGGTGGTGGATGATTGTTGACAATACGAGCACCGGTACAATTATTAATTGGGGACATACCGCAGGTTCTACCAAAAACTCTGACAACTCGTACAACCTCGTCTTCCATGAGATTGAAGCACATTGCCATGAGGCCCATGCCGGCAAGAATGTATAGAGAACACGCGCAGAGACTCAATTCTTCGAGGAGATGTGACGAAACGTTTGCACCGCTAGGTGCAAGGTCACCGAAGCCTATCGTTCCGAGGCTCGTGAAACAAAAGTAACTTCCTTCGAGAAAAGACCAACCCTCGAGCTTATTGAACATGAGTGCTCCGCAACATATGTACAGTAGAATTATAAGGAGACAGAGACTTATGGGTATTCTCACGAGGCAAACGGCGCTCGGCTCGCTGCTAAGATGAGACGAACATGTATAAAATTGATGCTGATGCTTTTTCGTTGCCTGCTGGCCGCTGTTGCTTTCCTGTTCGCATCAAACATTCAACTCTTTAGTTTTTTCATTTCCAACCAAAATTTAACCCTTCGTGGTCACTCTGGGTAGAATCCACCCAGTGACCAACTTTCGACGTAAATATCTCCTAGCTCCCGGTAATGAATGAGGGTGTAATCGTCATCTAACGACAGTTTGTAGTGTCCATTGCACGTTGGCGGCGATAAGTATTACCGCCGCTAACGCTAAATCTCTAACATCCACTTTGAAATCAACCCACTTTCAATAACGGAATTAATATGTTTTTTCAAACGCGCGCCATTTTACTATTTTTTTCACAAAAGCACCAGATCTGATGAAAATCAGGTCCAAAGTTTGGGCAAAAATATTGAAAATCCGCCAAGTTACGATTATTTTAGTGAAAAAACTTTTTTTCCCGTTTATTTTTTTCATTTTGCATTTAAAAAAATATATCAGCCTTGGATTTCTTTCAGGAAAGTTTTTCGTATCGAAACTAGAATGTCCAAGCGTTGTTCAGTAATTTTATGAGAATTTTCGGCCCGATAGATTGGTCACAATACGGGTTCGAAAATGGACAGGGTAGAATCGACCCAGTGTGACCACCGAGATCGGTGGCGGAGTGTGACCACGAAGGGTTAAATTTTATTTTCATTAAAAAAAAAAAAAACTCGTTCCAATTCCCCAAATATTAGTTTTTCTGAATAATAATAATAATAATAATAATAATAATAATAAATTAGAGAAGAAGAAAGTTAACCTGAAATGCAGACACTGCGGATGCCGCCTCACCGCTGCAATCAAGAAGAATTCCACTTCCGGTCGAGCGAATCAAGCCCAGTTCGTCCGAGGAGCTTGATTTGCTCGAATAAAATTGATGATGGGCGGTATTTGAACCAACCGCCGAGAGTTTGGTGTCGATATGATTGTCATAACGGTGATAACTCGTTTTTCCAATGATTCCTGGTACGACCCCCGGAGGCACCGATGACCCCGACGTCCCTTGGCAACCTCCGCGTGTTCCACCATTAGCATCGCGTATACATTCGACTCTGCCACAGACTCGACCATATAATCTACGGAAATTGCGAGCGAGAACGTCGCCGATGGTGCTCAGGTAAACCAGCATCAATGGGATACCCGCGAGAGCGTAAATTATCGTTATCAGACGACCCCATGCTGTACGCGGCGAGGTACTCCCATAGCCTGTTCGAAAAATCATGCACAATCTTAATGAATAATATCGAAGAAAATGCGAGCACATTTTCAAGCCTTTTTGTTTTTCTCGCCGCAATATGTCGAAGCAAAATACTGATGAGCCTGAAGTTTGCATCGATGCAGTGTCACGAAATGAAAAAAAAAATTTGACAAAAATGATTCGACACTTTTTCATTTCACGAATCCATTCGCGAGGTTCAAACAAAGCAGACAGAGGCAAATAAAGATTTTAAAAATTCGAAAAAAAGTAAGGAATAATTTTGTTTTTTTTTTCATTTCGTGGCTCTACGTCGATGCAAACTTCAGGCTCATAAATACTGACCGATGGTCGTAATGAGCGTGATCGAGTACAGAAAGCTGCTGCCAAAAGTCCATCGTTGTTGATTATGTTTCATCAAGGGTGAAAGACCGGGCAAACGTTTGTCATTGTTGCGTCTGGTACTGCTACCACCGGAAGTTGAACCGGCGCGTTGTACAGCGGTAGTGCCATAAATAGAAGAGCCGGATCTGGCTCGATCAAGACTATGGGCAGCCAATTTTTCTTGAAATACAAGAACCTCTTGTTCGGCGAGTCTCGTCCAATTTTCTTTGTACAATACATTGAGATCTTCGGTTATGCTCCACAGTCGTTCAACTGTATGAGCTCGCAATAGTCGAGCGGAGGATTCTTCGAGGATAATATCGGCACGATGATTCGTTTGAACCAAGTTCGGGGCTGCAACTGGTCTCGCTGAGGTACTCTCCGACGATGGGGCTGTCACAAGACCTGCTGCCGGATTGAGGGAGGCGCTCAAATTTTTTGACTTTAATACAGCGGTGTGTTCGTCACCGGCCGGCCGAGGAGACGAATCAATTTTGCCATTTTTCAGGATAGTATTGCCGCTGGAGCCCGAAGAAGAAGAAGAAGAAGAAGAAGAAGAAGAAGAAGAAGAAGAAGAAGAAGAAGAAGAAGAAGAAGCGTGAGACTCGGTAACTCCTGATGCAACGACGAGCCGCCCGCTGTTTTAAAACCACCCTCTAATGCCATAAAGGCAAAAGCACCGAGAAGCGTGTAACCAAATACGAGCATACAAACGCTCAAGCTAGCCACAAGGCCCGGACTTTTTGCTGACGTTGTTGTACTGCAACTACAACAACAACATAATAATTCCGCTCCTCGCAATGTTGTCGAAATTCTCAATGAACGCTCCGACGCACCGGCGGCTGCTGCTGACATTGTCGTTGCTACTTGCTGTTGCGACGCTCGACCCGAACAACATCTCGGAGCACCCACCGCTGTCGCACGCTGGTAATAATCAGCCCCATCCATTTGCATCATCGCCCTCTCTCTTTGATCCAAATTCTGAGATTTCACCAATTATCTCTTTTTGTCACGCCGCTCTTCCTGATGATAACAGCTCGATCCTCCATTCCTTTCTCGTCTCCAACTTGCAATCTTCCTCTTTCGATCGTAACATTTTTTCGTATCGTACGACCAAATCAATCCGGTCAAATAACTCCAATAATAATAATAATGTAACTTGTTTCGATGCTTTTGATGGCATCTATGTGTATGGCGACCTCGCCACTTTTTCAACAATTGATCCAGCCTCCCTCCTCCTATTGTACTCCTCGCTGCTGATGCTTTTTCATCCTTGGCCCCTAATTCCATCGATCGATCCGCTCGATCCTGCATCCCAATAATTCTCATATCAATTTCACTCTAGTCCATCATTTTCCAGTCAATATTTTCCTACCAAATTTCCAAATTTATAATTAACCAGTTATCTACAGTTGTAAGGCCAAAAAAAACTCGTTCTTTTACTATTTTTTTTTGGTCAGGGATTTTATTTGACGAGGAAAAGTATAATGAAGTAAATGGAGGGTCATGTTTTAACTTTCTATCGCTATTTTTTATTTTCCAAAATATTGCTTCAGACAGCTCCTGTAGTTGATCTCTCGTTAGGTCCTCTAAAAAAAAGCTGAGCATGAAATCTCCCGTTTGCATCAGCTGAAATTGAAAAATCAAAGAGATTTGTTTAGTGGATAGATGAATGCTGGGATTGGGCGAAAGAATAGTTGGAAATTCTAATATTGATGAAATGGCGGCTCCTTAAAGACGAAATTTCGATATTGAACCGAATTTTGGTCGTTCAATGGTTCAAAAAATATAGAAATAATTTTCGGAAATCTTATTCTCTCGTCCAATCCCAGCATTCGTCTATCCACTAAATAAATCACTATGGTTTTTAAATTTCAGTTGATACAAACGGGAGATTTCATGCTCACCGCAGGACGCCTTTTTTTTTAGAGGACCTACAGGAGTTATCTGAAGCAATATTTTGCTAAATAAAAAATAGCGATGGAGAGTTAAAAGATGACCCTCCATTTACTTCCTTACGCTTTTCCTCGTCAAATGAAAACCCTAGCCGGAAACCCTAGTTGGAAAAAATTCCAACTGTATATAACCCCTTGAGTTAATTTTTTTCTTCTAAGATGAAACGATCTTAAAAAAAATTATTTTATTCGTCGATAGCATTAAATGTTCCAATACATGCACCGCACCATTGCTATCCGATGGAAAATCGAAAAATTTTCATTCCTACATATCATTTCTCACGAATACCGAGTGATAATAAGCCAGAAACCAGTTTGATTCGACAACTAAATTTATCAAGTATCTCATAGCGAAGAAATTTCATTTCATTTTCAGCCTTTCCACTTCACGCGACCTTCCGGATATCGCCTTTGAGATTTCATTAGAAAATGACTCATTCTTGTCAATTTATTCTGCTTTTTATATTGAAAACAAGAAAACAGGTATCGGCGTATACGGAGAATATTAGAAAGCAATTTCTACGTCGAAATTCCCGGTCAAAATGATTCGAATGAATTAGGACGTGGGAATGGGAATTGAATCACAATTTCATACCAATTAAAATGTTTTTTTTTCACGTTTAATTTTTACTTGAGACGTGCGTGCAGCGAAAAGGCAAATGCGACGCTTAACATTTTCATCGCGATATTACATTGTTTCCTGTCTCTCGAAAAGGAATGATTGTCAGCAAACAAAATTGCAAACTCGTTTTTGCCGGATAATTTACAAAATAGATGAAAAAAAAAAAAAAAAAAAACGAAACCGAATGCACATCGTAAAAAAGTTGATACAAAAAAATGCGAAGCTCGATCATGTGTACTCAGAACTTTGAGGTCCGATCGAATTCTAAGTTGATTTTCATAATCGTCAAAGTTGACCGCGTTTTGGAAAAATTTTGATAATTGCCAGATTCTTTTTTGCTGCGATTTTTGGCTCGACGAGAAAAAAAACAACGGACAATTATGCGTGAAAATTCGTATAGACGAGTGAGAGAAAAAAAGAGAGAAAAAAAAAAGTACCGACAGTGAAGAGCTACACAGGCGAGTAGAGGGCCGGGATGCAATCGATAACAACATATATAACGTCTAAATGTCGCTATGGTGAAATGTCGAAAGTGGGAGGGCGAGAGAGAGAGAGAGAGATGATAAAACGAGCAGGGAGGGCAAAGGAAACCCTGGAGGTGAAAAAGAAGCAAGAGCCATGCACATTTTTTCGGAAACATTGACGACCAAGACTTACCGCACAATTCGTTAGGATATTTGTAGCATCATCCGAGAGAAATGGGTCGAGGCATACGCAGAAACAAAGAGCAAGAGACACAGATCGAGCGAGCGAGAGAAAAAGCAGAGACAAGAATGAAGAAGAAACTTTGGTGATTCAGAACACGGAGTGTTCTAGCCCATGGCGTGAAAAGATTTGCATCTGCAGTCGACCAGATGAGAGTCCCAAAAAGTTGACACAATCGTAGAAAAAAAGAAGAAAAAAAAATAGAAACTCTGAAAATTATATAAATATGTCAAACTTCGTTGTCACTAAAGTTCGAGGATATTTTTTTTCGATTCGTTCACAGTCACCATTGATTTTCCATTAAATAATCAAAAGTCTTTTCGAGCAGCTCTCCGAGGAGTTTCACGTTGAGAATAATTCGCAGAGGCAATATTTGTACATCTCCATTTTAATTTGCACGTTTATATTTTAATCTGTAGCGATGAATCCGCACAAACAGAGGAAGCAGAGACGGGGGGCTAAGAGCGGAATAGAGAAGAGAGATGTTAATGAAGCACACGAGGAAAAAACTGTACGAGGCTAAATAGGAGAAATAACCGTGCGGCAGTGAGGTGTGGACCAGGCTCAACGATAATAAGAATCCCTGCGGCCGCGCGTTTTACCTCTCACTCTCTCTCTCTCTCTCTCTTCTCTAGTCAGCTCTCGCCGGCGCAAAACTAGCGATAAGGTCGAACGAAACCGCATCCCTTCTCGCGCAACTCCCATGCCATGCTCTTCCCGTCAAAACCTCCCACGCATGAGCATTTTGTCTCTTCTCGTCTCTCGCCTGCTCCCGGCGACCTCTCTCCCCCGCTTCTCAATCGTGCGCCATCTCTTTCCCACATTTGCTGAACCTTCAAAATATTTTATAACTAAATTATCATTTATATTGCTCGACGTACATCATTTTTCGACTGGAGCCAATTTAAAACTACTCCAGCCAATTAAAAACGCTTTTAATTACTTGTCATTACGTTTACCGATCGCGATTCGCGCTCGTTAGGAACCGGAAGATTCGAAAATTATAAAATAAAATGAATCGGTGCAAGTGATCGTTGTTTATGAAGAGAAAAAAAAACGACAGCCGACAAAAGATCGCATTGATTGATTCAATGAAATGATCGGTGACAAGCTGTTTTTTTATTCCAAAATTCTACAGTGATTCGTTCCGATATTGCCCCTTTAATATCTCCAATGGTAAGGAGTGCTGCATAGCGTAAAAAATGTAGCAGTATAGTTCATGATTTTTTATTTAAAAAAGTGTTACGAAAAAGCATCAATATTAAATGCATAGTCCGATATGCATGTGATGAAAAATTCACCGAGTCACGTAAATTTAATAGCGAGTTTTGAGTCGAAAAAAGTGTTGTACGCGGACATTTCTGTGCACGCAGTCTATGAATGTTGCACTTTAATCTAAAAGTATTCCGAACATGTAATTTCTTCGTAATTAGTATAGAAATATATATTTCTATCCATATTTCGTACGCGTTGCCTTAATTTTTACTTTACAGCTTACGCGGATGATTTTTATTTCGTGCAACAGAGTCAGCGTAACGCCAAAACGGACTTACCAATATCGGAAGCCACGGGGTTGAGGAATATGTCTCTCATCGATGCGAGAAATTCATCGTTGGCAACTTAATATATGTTTCATGGAACGCGTCAGTGTACGGAACTTGGCGACTACTTCTTCCTGCATGAGGTTAAAGCACATCGCTATGAGCGCCATACCTATGGGTCAAAAAATTCCGTTTTTTATCAATCCCAAGTTGCATATTTTATTAAAATTCACTGTCATATAATTATAAGATTTTTCTTCTGTTTATTCATTGGTCTTTTTATGTAAGTGTGTAAGTAATGGAGTTTTACGTGTACACACGCTTTCGGGTTTTTACATGGTTCTATTTTTTCCTCATCATTTTATTATATCCAAACTTGTATTATTATTCCATACATTTTTTACTTCCATACTTTACTCGGTGGATCTGCATTTTTAACGTGGGTTCCGAACCACAGGGAGTACATTTTTCATTTTATGTTAATGTTTTTTTTTTTTTTTAGAAAACACTTGGAAAAATTTCATTGGTGTCGGCGGGAATCGAACCCGGGCCCCCTGGGTGTGAGCCAGGCACGTTACCACTGTGCTACTGCCTCCCCTATTGGACTTTTTATTTTTATCCAAATGTTACTTTCTTTTCATTCCGCCGAGTCTCAATTCATTAATATGTTTAACCCACAGTGACCTTAAGCACACCCTCCGCGCGATACCTTTTACCCTATACCGCCGGAACGGTGCGAGTCGCGCCCACTCGCTCCTATTGTATGATCGCTTATTTAAAAAGGCACGAGAAAACTCTGCGTTAAACTCCTTTTCATTTACATTTTTGTATTCCATGACGATTTTCTGCTCCGATCATAATGTCCTGGAAAGTCCAAAGAACGGTCACCCATTCAAGGGCAAAGCGTCAAAATATTGAAGAACGTGCGGTCCCCTCGGGCTTGGACTATGTTTTAAAATTCTTACTTTTATATAGTACGCATATACGTATGCGGCAGACTCTTGGGTAGTGCTACGTCCTCGTTAACTCTCGACCTCTACGACAAAGTCGGAAACGATTCCAACTTTATCAGGCAAAAACTTATATTCTTTTCATTGCATTTCGTAACTTCAAGTTCTCGTTACTAGGTGACCAGGTGTGGCTTCATTGTAGAGGATTTTGTGCAATTGTTATGAAAACAAGAAACATTCGGGCTATTCGTGTTTTCAATCGTGACATTAATCGTAATTGTGGAATTTTTTGATTCGCGGCTAAATGGAGATTTCGTTGATACGGTCCGCGCTTTGCCAATTTAAATCAGCGAGTCTAACACTTTGTCACTAAATTTGTATCAACCGTCATATATTATTGCAAACTCCCGATATGTCTAATTGATTAAAAAATATCAATTCACTCACCCAGCATCAAGTACATGGAACAAAAGATCGACGACAGTTGGAGGTCTTGGCCAGCGTAGATCTTTTCGCCTGGCACGATATCACCAAAGCCAATTGTTGATAACGAGACGAAGCAAAAGTACGAGCCGTCGAGAAAGTTCCACGATTCCCATTCCGAAAAGAGTTTGGCTCCGAGGCATATGTACCTGTTCGAGGATATTTAAGGGGGTTATTTTTACGTCTTACCCTGACAAATATCTCGAAAGCAGGAGAGCCGATTTTTTCAAAATTTTGCATTTTATAATACCGCATTCGGAAAACTCGAAAGACTCGGAAATAAATTTACAAAGGTTTTTCGATACTTTAAAAGGTGGAAAATGAAAATTTCCGAATTAATCTTTAAAAAAAGAAGAAAAATGGCAAATGCCTATAAAATCTATTATTCCGAACAATGCCGTCCCTAGAACGGGCTCAGCACGACCCTAATTTTCTCGTCATCATAAATCATGTCTCGTACATGCGATAATGAAGATTAATTATACATTGCGTTCTCTTCGTTAGAAAAAAAAAGAAGAGACTCCTGTCTGACAAAATTACTTGAAAAAAATATTTAACCCATTAACGTCCAAACGTCCCTATGTTCTGGCCGCCGTATTGTAAAAAGGGGTGGTTCAGTGATTACATAAAAATTCCCTGTTGGAGCTTAAGTATCTAGATCACGCTAGATCATAATTACAGCAGGAATTCTTCGCGGGAACATTGCAAAAAAAATTGAAAAAACAGTTTTTTTCCAAAATTTTTACGTTTTTCACGTTTGAATCGGCCATATCTTTTTTTCTCCATGTCTAATCGGAATTTTGAGCTGGTGTTCTGAAAGAGCATAAAATTCTACGTCGATATACGTGCGATATAAATTTTTTCAACGCGGATGACATAAAAAAATCGCGTTGAAAGTTTGGTAAAAAAAATCGGGACGTTTGGCCGTGAATGGGTTAAAAAGAAATTAAGTCGTTTTTATTTCCGGAGAGAGTTTTTTCACCGAAAGACCAAGAAATTGTAAAAAAAGAAAACGTCGAAGCGAACAAGCTGGTTTTATCATTCGTTCCTTTTGTTTGTTATTTACCCAACCATGATGGCGAGACAGAGAGTCAATGGAACCGTGATATTCCGAGGATTATATTTATCGTCGTCATCATCGTCATCGTGTTCTTCTTCACCGTCATCCTCTTCGCTTCCATTAGTCGATGCATTTTGGCCAATCCTCAAATTGTTAACCCTAACCATCTGCTGCTCGAAACGCAACGAATTTCTATCGTTGCTCTCCGGATAAACACAACGTCGTGCGTTTCTCTTCTTGCGACACCTGTTGCCATTTCGCGCGAACCAACAACACGGCAAATCGTTTAAAATCATTCGCAACACACACGCAAATGTCACACTCTCATTTTCTTCTCTCTGGTTACATGGCTATTTATTTACAAATCACCTGCAGAGGCAACATCTCGCGTATGTCCATTTAAAACTCCATGCAAGAATGTCACCGATGTTGCTCAGGTATAAAAGGAATAATGGCATTCCGAAGATCGCGTACACTATCGTTACAGCTTTGCCCCATAGCGTTTTCGGACAAGTATTCCCGTAACCTGCTCAACAACAAGAAAAAGCGTTATTATTTATTACGAAACTCGCGAAAAAGCAACAATTTGTCCAGCACGACTGTGATGAAAATTTTGTCTCAATCGATTGATTTAGAAAAATGTGAAATTTTTCAATTCAGTGACCATTTAGGATTTCACCTAAAAATGAAGGATTTGTGTCTGACAAAACTTGATCACATCGAAAGTCTGTTTCACAATTTTTTTTATTTCGTGTTTTTATTTGCTTTCTCAAAAAAAATGTATTTATTACTCACCAATAGTTGTTATAACAGTAAGAGAATAGAGGAAGGCTCCGGCGAAGCCCCATTTTTGATTTTTTTCGCGATAATCATTGCCATCGTATTCATCTTTCTTGACTGCACGTACTATTTCAGCTTGATACTTTTCGAGGATGGCATCGACCTTTGCTTTCCATTTTTTCTCAGAAAATGTGTTTTCCTGGCACACACAATGTGAGCGCAAGAGACAATAATAGAAACATAGAGATGTATGTACAGCGAGCGAGTGTCTTGACATCGCGAATGACAAGTAATGTTTACAGAGTTCATGCGATATATATATACGCAGAGGAAAAAGCTCAAAAGGCACGGTGCTAGAAACTCGTATGATGAATAGGAATAGCAGAATTGTCGTTCGAAAATTTGGGCGCCTATAGACAGATGAATTTTTGGGCATAAATTATAAAAATAAATGAAAAAATTGTATGCTTGTTCAATGAAAAAACATTGCAGCAGGATTGAGTCCTGATGAGCTCAACGACGCAATGAATGAGGAAAGAGAGTTGAAAAAGAATGAGTGAGAGATAGCGAGGGGAGGGGACGGAGAGCCAGAGAAAATATAACGTACCTTGGACGTAAGATTCCATAGTGTGGTAGCGGTAGAATTGCGAATAATGGAAACGTTGCTTGGACGATTGATTACGGTAAGCTCGTGAGTGCCTTCTATAGCAGAGAAAATGAATGCACCGGTAATGGTGTAACCAACAACAAGGCAAACGATACCAACATTGCTGAAGAGAAATGCAACGAAAGAGCGAAAACCATCGACCAGTTTCTCCGACCAGACTCTTTGTTTTTTATGTCTCTTGTGCCTGCTGCTTGTCCGTCGTTCCTGCTGCTGTCTTTTAACATTTTCATCATAATCTCTCTCGTAATAACCCGTTAGCCTTGCGGAGGTGAAAAAATCTTGATCGGGCCATTGTTTCATCCTCAAACTTTTCGCATCTGCAGCAGCAGCACCAGCAGCAGTTTCTTTTCCAGTTCTCTCGATCATGTAATCGTAATTAGCATTTGCGACCAGCACCTTTCCTCTTCTTCGTCTCTTCAATGTTCTATGATTCGTAAACGGCCATCGGAATTCGTAGCACCTCCTGCTCGCGCGTTCGACGCTCGTCAAATTAAATTATTTCCACATTATTTCAATTATTTCGTCCACAAAATAATGCATGTGCAACAGCCGCAAAGGGGAAGGCGCGTTCATCGTGGAATGAGCCAACGATCGTCGTTACACATCTCGACAGCACTAACGAAAAAAATCTACTACTTCGACGCGGTCGCCGCGAACCACATGTTTCCCCGATTATTTTACGAAACGTTTGCTCGTCGCCCGCACCGCGGCGGCACCCAGAGCCCCAGCTTGTGGCGGGGCCCACCGCACCGAGTCTCGCGCCTCGAAAAACTCGAAATAGCGACACGACTGGCTAATAATAAAACTCTGCCTAGAACCAACAGCGGGGCTAACCTGCTACTACGAGTCATTGTAGCAGCAACGTGCGCTTCCAATTTTATGTTGATCGCGACGCTAACTTTTCTACTTGCCTCGAGGGAAAACTCCGTACGATCACGAACACGTGTGTCCTAGAGTAAAATCGCGCCTTTCATATATTTACACGCACGTCATTAACAGAGAAAATCCACGATAAATATTCAGAAGTGCGGCTTTTCTCAAAAGTGGAGAATTTTTTTTTTTTTTTTTTCCTTTTATCACTTAGTAGGCATGCTTGACAAAGAATAATCAGTCGGGGGAGGCCGGAAAAATGCCATAGGACATAGTTTCTTAACCCTTCGTGCTGGTCACACTTCCGCCACCGATCTCGGTGCGGTCACACTAGGTTCATTCTACCCAGTCCATTTTCGAACGCGTATTGTGACCATTCTATCGGCCCGAAAATTCTCAAAAAATTACTGAACAACCCTTGGACATTTTAGTTTAGATACGAAAAACTTTCCTGAAAGAAATCCAAGGCTAATTAGTTTTTTTTCAATGCAAAATGAAAAAAATAAACGGGAAAAAATAGTTTTTTCACTAAAATAATCGTAACTCCGCGGATTTTCAATATTTTTGCCTAAACTTTGGACTTGACATTCATCAGCTCTGGTGCTTTTGTAAAAAAAATAGTAAGATGGCGCGCCTCTGGAAAAACATATTAATTTCGTTATTGAATATTTACCAAATCCACTTGCAACGCATACCACTAGCAATCTAAAACAATTTACAACTTTGAACGAAAAATATTTTTATTCATCCTACGATTTGCTGTTATTCCATTAGTTGATGTTAACTTGATAACTAAAGCATTAAATCTTCAGTACTAAAAGTACTCTGCTTCTCGCCAAGCATAGCCAGTTCATCCAAAGACATAAAAAAAATTAAGTTCAAAAAGATTGGGAATCTCTTTCGTGGAAAAAATACGAATGAGACCGCGATGACATTCCGTTAGTTCATTCATTAAAATCCAACTATTGCGGAGGTCACTTTCAAGTTTTGTGATATTGCGAAAAAGTCATAAGAAATGAGAAAAAAAAAAAAATAAATAAAATTTCGAGTTTAAGAAAATTTGAATTTTCAACGTAAACGGATGAGGCTCTAAGTAGAATTGAGAGGGACGAAGTTTCCAATATAATCCCCGGGGTGAACGGGTTCATTGGTGCGGAACAGATTTCTCTGGCTATTAAAATTTCCTACGAAGCTTTTCGCATCGCAAATTTTATTTTTTATCAAAATCCAGTGGAGCCAGCATTTTGCTCAAAATCAAAGCCTCCGGGGTAATTTTTCAGTAGCAGGGACTGACATTTTTCGCAGGAATAATCAATAGTAAACCGATGCAGTTGTGTTGTATGATTTTTGTTTATTAGACGTCATTTTTTCAAGTGATTGGCTTTTTTTTCGTTATTCTTCGTTCAAACGTTCGACGTGTGTGCCGAATATAATTAAACCGTGTTATTGAACGATTAAAAAGGAAGAAATGAAATTGGGTGAAGAAAAAAAAGATGAGCCTGAAGTTTGCATCGACGCAATGCCACGGATTGAAAAAAAAGAAGATATTTCGTCATATTTTTTCGCATTTTCTTCTCCTTATTTCTTCTTCTTGCCTTTTCTGTACCTCGCGAATCTATTCGTAAAATAAAAAAAGCGACGAATCATTATTTTTCTGTGTTTTTTTTTTTTTTTTTTTTTTTTTTTTTTTTTTTTTTTTTTTTTTTTTTTTTTTTTTTTTTTTTTTTTTTTGCCATCATCGAGGCGAATATCGAGAAGGGATAGCTGATCGATCGCCTTGATAGATTTCTCTTCGGGCCGAAGCTCTCTCGCTCGGCAAAGCATCCTTGTAATACGGATCAGTCGAGCTGTCAAAATCACTATTGTAAGATCGTCGAGGCTCTCGAACAAACGCCGGATAAACTTGTTCAGCCTCATAAACATCCTCATCTTCGTAGACAATATCATCGTCGTCGATTCCACCGCCAGCTTGGTCCTCATCTTTTATTATTCCAAGCCTCTTTGCTACGTTTTTTACGCTACTAATAACCTCTTCTTGAACGAGATTGAAACTCATTACCAAGAGGGCGATCCCAAAGAGAAGGTAAAGCGAGCAAAGGGCTATTCCTTGATGGGCATTCAGGCGATGCGCTGGTACTAGATCGCCGAATCCTGCATTGCCAACAAACATTCGAGAGGACTTTTCATTTTGGTACTTCCGGGCGTTGAAAAAATGAAGGCGGCAAAAATAATTCATTGTAATAGAAAATAATTTAAAAAATTCGAGTGCTTGAAAATTTTGACCAAGTTTTAAAATGTTTGGGGCTTGGTATGTTTTTCAAAATGAGAACAAAAAAAAAATACGTTTTTATACAAAACGCTGCTGCGATTGCCATTGCGATTCGTGAGTACGGTATATTTCTGTCCGGGTCACAGAGACCCACGACAATAACGCAATCGGCAGCTCGAAACATCGCAATACTCTCTATCCTTCCGGAATATCAATTATTTGTTAATCCCCATAGATCATCCGGACGGACAAAAAAATTGAACGAAAATCGATAGAACAATTAATTCCCGCCAAAACGAATGGAATGAAAATTCAGTGCCGCTGGAACGAATTAAATGTTGTTCAACTTACCGATAGTTGTTAGAGTGATGAAGCAAAAATATGCTGAATCAAGATAGGGCCAAGTTTCCCATTCCGCAAAGAGAAAAGCACCAGCCAATATGTAGCTAACGACGAGAAAAACACATAGCCATATCGGCACTGGTTTTATGATGCTTGGGTCATCCGGTTCGTGATCGCCGCTTCCTAAACCGGCGCTCGCCAAATAGTCGTATTCGAGGTCCAGATTATCGACGTATACTCTTCGAGGCACTGCCAGGTCGATCGGTGACACGAAACGCCCTGTTGATGACGTTTCCCCCCTTCTATTGCTCCAGGAACGAGCTGATAGAAATTATTCGGTCAACACGTTGCAGCAAAAGTTTTCAAAAATTAATCTCTCATTTAGTAACTATTTATCAGGCTTCGTTTGTGGTTTTTTAGCTTCTACTCCCCATGCTGTCAACTTATTATTTCGCGAACGTCAAGTACGAGAGATATTGATTTTACAATTCTTTAAGTTTCGCATCTCTCACGATCTCTCTCGTTTCATCATTTTACGTTTAACCCTTCGTGGTCACACTTCCGCCACCGATCTCGGTGGTCACACTGGGTTGATTCTATCCAGTCCATTTTCGAACCCGTATTGTGACCAATCTATCGGCCCGAAAAATTCTCAAAAAATTACTGAACAACTCTTGGACATTCTAGTTTAGATACGAAAAACTTTCCTGAAAGAAATCCAAGGCTAATATTTTTTTTTAAATACAAAATGAAAAAAATAAACGGGAAAAAAAAAGTTTTTTCACTCAAATAATCGTCGCTTCGTGGATTTTTAATATTTTTTCCTGAAATTTGGACCTGATATTCATCAGATCTGGTGCTTTCGTGAAAAAAATAGTAAAACGGTGGGCGTTTGGAAAAACATATTAATTCAAAGTGGATGTTGGAGATTTAGCGTTAGCGGCGGTAATACTTATCGCCGGCAACGCGCAATGGAAACTACAAACTGTCGTTAGATGATGAATACACCCTCATTCATTACCAGGAGCTAGGAGATATTTACGTCACAAGTTGGTCACTGGGTGGACTCTACCCAGAGTGACAACGAAGGGTTAAAAAAGCGCATATGACTATAACTCGAGGCATAATATTTTTACCGTTGGCATTTCTGACTGATCTTCGGTTGGTGGAGCGAAGTATTTCAAGATCGACAGAAGTCTCGACCGAGCGACAGCGTCTCGTCGCATTTTCATCGCGTTGGTTAGCAGCGGGCGACAAAAATCGTTGATCCTCCTCCAAGTCCGGCTCATCGAGGGCGTATTTATTAAAAAGCACAGGCGTCCGGTTGGCGTCATTGTTGAAAGTAATCGGACGACATTTACGATCGAGCGATCGCGTTGCCACCCAGTGGCAACGCGGACCTGCTCTGATCGTTCCGGGCGACGCGATTGGCACGTTTTCCGGACGGTTTTTCAAGGACGAAGGAGACATCCTAGACGCTGTTGGCGCTTGATCGATTACGTCGTTTATCGGTGCAGACAGATAACGCTGCGGAGCTGAGAATCTCAGCGAAGGCTCGTATCTGGAGCGATCCATTCTTATTCATGAAATTTTCAATCGCACCATCACTTTACTTTCGTCCTTTCACTCGAAGCCATTTTAAATGCTAAAAAATGTTGTTGCTGCGCGAACCGTGGTCGGGGAGTTGCGAACAAGGACCTTCGCAATTTAATCCCATTTCTTTTGGATTCAAAGACGCCCAAATCGAATTATTACCGATTAATTATTACTTTAATTAGTCGAATGATTAATAATTCATTTCATTTCAATTTGAAATGTCGCGACCAATCAACCGCGGTCCCGACCGCTAGTTAATGAATTTCTAAATATATAGGCTTTTGAGAGTACGCAAGATGATTTTTTTAAAACCGGTCGATCGTGTGTCTTCTCGTAGCAGGAGGAACCATTGAAAAATCCGAAAGAAGAATATGAGACAAATTTGCATACCTGCTTTCGACGCCTGATCGTCCGGACCTGGTAGTGCTTTCCGTAAACGTCGAGGGCGGCAGGGCCGAGTCAGCTGATCGTTGACTAACAGTCCGGATTGATCGACGAAAGGCCACGGAGCTCGGTGGTCCAGCGTTCGGCAATCGGCTAGCCGCGTATCGGCTTCCCCCAATAACGCAAATAATTATGTTGAACTTGTTAATTATATGCTTATTGCGTGACGACGTGTTATTCGCATGAATAGACATTTTATCAAACGAGAATCGTAACGAAATTACTCGAGTAGTTTTTCCCAATTTTGCAAAAACAAAAAATCTTAATCGAAGGTACGGAGAAAAATAGAATAAAGAAAATCGCTACCCAGCGGGTTGTCGGAGACTCTGTGATCGCACGAAAACATTATGATGACGATGTCTCCGAGGCTTCGGAGGTCTCGTGCATACGTAACAGCAAATTTTCCAGTACAAAAATCTACCGACAGAGAGACATATCCGTTATCAAATAAATCACATAATCGTAACCATATCGAGCTTTTATCTATTTTATTTTTCATTGCCACGAACCTGAAGCTCGAAGCCATTACTTTACCGATATTCGAGAGACACGAAAGCATCAGAGGTATTCCAAGAATAGCGTAAAAAATCGTGACGACCTTTCCGTTCTGGGTTTTCGGAGCTATGTGACCATATCCTTGAAAAAAAAAACAAAATCATTTTTCCACTCAAAGGAATTGCATTAACGATCCGATGGGATCCAAGCGGACGAGCAAAATTATTTGCATCGAGAACACTGCGAGGGAGTTTTTTCAATTTGAGGTTTCAAATGGATTTTTTTTCAATCTCAAGGATCCGTTGGCTCGAACGGGAAAATACACTTTTTTCTCAAATATATCGTCCCCGATGAAGTTTGGTTCAGAATGAGCCTGAAGTTTGCATCGACGCAGTGCCACGAAATGAAATAAAAATAAATATATATGCATAAAAAATAAAAAAAATAAAATTAAAATTAAAAAGTGACAAATCATTTTTGATTTTGATTTTTTTGTTTTCATTTCGTGGCATTTACACAATTATGTTGTCTTCGTTGAACAATTTATTCGTTACTTTGGAATCGATCTCGAGAATAATAAGTTCTTGTTGCTAATTGGAGGGAAAGTTGTTGACTTTTTCTCTCTACAATTGACATTTCCGTTTTGTTGTGGTTTTTTTTCTCCTATAAACATGTACAAGTGCCAAACCTATAGTCGTAATAACGATAATGGAATAAAACAGAGCACCCGCGAAAGTCCATTGAATATTTTTCAACTCTTCGCTTCCATCCCATCCTTCTTTTTTCATTTTATCCAGAAGCTCCGCCTCGAACCTCTGCGTTTGTAAAAAATCATTAATCGCTGTACAATCAGAGAAATTGATAAATCTGTCAAATAATTACGGTTCAAAACTTACTACGAGTTCTTTCACAACTTTGTCCGTCCAATTTTCTTGTCTCAATACTTCGAAGTTTTCTGTGAGGATCCATATTCGTTTGGTTACGTTTGACCTCACGTATTTAATGCTTTCTTTCACCTGGCAATTAAAATGACAGTGATAAATAATAATGAATGAGGAAATGTGACAAAAAAAAATGATTACGTTTCGTCGAAAAATTTGCCAGCAGATAGAAAATTTGTATTCTCCTCTTCGATGGGAAAACAACGTCTTTTAAATATTCCACCAATCAGTATCCCATTTTTTTCCAAATCGCCATACAAAGGACAGTTTGGAAAAAAAAAACTTTTCAGCACTCGAAAAAAACGAATCGCAGTAAATAAAAAAAAATATTCTGCAGAATTATTCGAATTTTCGCAAGTTTTTTCACATGAAGAGAGTAAAAAATTGCAATAGCTCGATGGTTTATACAATCAGGCAAAAATATAAAAATCCGTCTCAAAACGCACAATTTTAATTTTCAATTTTGCCCAAAATTTTCGAAAAAATTGAAAAATATTTCAAGCCGAACATTATAAGCTTCAAAGTGAAATTCCAAGGGAGCGAGAAAAAGAGAAAAGAAGGAAAAAAAGGCAGAAAAATCCAGTGGATATAGTTTGCTCAAAAGTTGAAAAAAGAAAAAAAAAAAAAAAAAAAAAAAAAAAAAAAAAAAAAAAAAAAAAAAAAAAAAAAAAAAAAAAAAAAAAAAAAAAAAAATTAAAGCACCGATCAGAGGCAAGCAGCGCAACGTATACAAAACAGAAAGCAAAGAAATAAAAGTGAAAGCGCCCTCTAAGAGGTGAATAAAAGAAGCAGCACCTGTATCTCGTGATCGGCCTCGATGGATTCGAAGGCATAAGCGCCGAGGACGCAGTAAGCAACGACGAGGGAGACGAGGGTGACGTGAGAAAATATGCATCTGCAAAACTTCCATAGTAATCTCAAGAAGCAAAAGCACTTGGAGGGTTCCTCGAGTTCGTAGAGTGTTTTTGGATCAGGATGAATGGCGGCAGCCATGAGGTGGTTGGGTGTGTGTGTGTGTGTGGAACGAGATGAAAAACGGAAATGATAACTTTGGTTAGCAGCAGGAAAGGAATGAGCTGGAGCCCGAAGAAAATGGGAAAAAGGTTGTTGTGGAATAAGCAGGCAGCAGGGCAAGCGAGAGCCGGAGCGAACGAAGGAGAAGAGCGCGAAGAACACGAGTAGTGGGTGTAGTTTCGTCTCATTCTCGAGAAACGTGTGATGAACCAAAATTAACTTGGCCGCCGGCCCCCGCGCAGTTGAAAGTCGAAAGATGGCGAGAGCGAGTGTCGTCATTGGTGTTAGTTTAGAAGTTGCTCGTAGCAGTACTTGGCCGCACGCATTCGCCTCGAAGAGCTAGATTGCGTCCAAAGAGGAGAGAAGGAACAAAATCAAAGGCTCGAATCGATTGATAGATCGTAGATTTATTCGTTGCGATGAATAAAAGCTAATATGATTATTGTTGTTCCGATCATATGAGCCTGAAGTTTGTATCGACGCAATGCCACGAGATGAAAAAAAAAAATCAAAATAAAAAAAGATTTGTCACTTTTTAATTATTTTTTATTTTCCATTTTTATTGTATTTTTTATTTTTCTTATTTTTTATATATGGATTTTTTTCGTGGCACTGCGTCGATGCAAACTTCAGGCTCATTCCTATCATATAGTCACGATAATAACAAATGCGAATGGCGTTTGAGGTCGGAATCATCACGATATCACAAATATCGATGCACGCGTAACACGTGTTAGATCTGCGCGTCATCGTATACTTTTAAACGTATATAAGACGAGGAGAGGATACATAATTGAGGAAACAAAAAAAAAACGATCGTTTGCCATGGTGCAACGTCAATCGCCCTCTTGTCGTGCCGGCTACACAAAACTGGAGAGTATTTGTGCGTGTATAATAACAATATTAATTGTAATACTATAAGGATAACAATAATTGAGTGATAATAATTAGGACTTGATTGTATACACACACACGCACACAATGAGTAGGCCGTGCACAGGTTAGAGAACGATCGAGGCTCACCATGATCCGATTCGACGAGTATGTACTTAATTAACCGCGATACATATGTACAAATATACGATACGAGCCTGAAGTTTGCATCGAGGCAATGCCACGAAATGAAAAAAAAAAAACAAAATAATAATCAATTATTGGTCCCTTTTTTATTTTCCGAATCCATTCGTGAGGTCCGAAAAAGGCGAGAGAGACAAATTAATCGACAAAAAAGTGACGAATCATTTTTTTTTCAACATTTTGTGGCATTGCGTCGATACAAACTTCAGGCTCATTATGAATAAGCTACTTAGTTGGAGCTCATTGGCTTTTGCTTGTTTTTACGTAATTAGCAAGTTTGCTGCTACGTTGGAGTTTTTTTCGATGGAAAAAATCCAAGTATCTCGAGAGTCTGGGTTACGCGCCGAGTCAAAGTCTCCTTGTATCGCCAAATGGTCGTGTCCATAACCTTGGTCTTCTTGTACTGAACGCACGAATTAACCAACGATTTGACACAGTCCGAACGGTAGTGCTGCAACTGGGCGTCCTCGGTCTGAATCGAATACGTCGTACAGCCTGAGCCCAGGCACGAAAGTGGAAAATGATTGTGAAGAGCCACCACCCGCTCCGGATTGTGAAAACATTTGACGTACTGCTGAGGCTTGGTGAAGTTCTTCGAACGATATACATGCTGCAGCATGTGCATGTACCTGTTTGTGGAATCATCCAAGACACACGTTAAAAACACTCGTTAGTTTCGTTTCGTGACGAGATGAGTAGTCGCATTATTCTGCTTTTATGGCCGCGCGAGAACACAATTTTCTCAAAACATGAGCCTGAAGTTTGCATCAAACGCAATGCCACGAAATAAAAAATAAAAAAAAAGATTCGTTCCAAATTTTTTTTTTTTTTTTTCTAACTTGCCTCGTCGAATGGATTCGTAAAATGAAAAAGTGACGAATCAGCTTTTTTATTTGATTTCTTTTCATTTCATGGCATTGCGTCGATGCAAACTTGAGGCTCATCTCAAAACGGCTTCCGGTATTTTATTGAATTATTCGCTCGAAAGACTTTTTTTTTCGATCGTGAAATGTATTATTGAGATGCAAAGAAAATAATTGAAATTTTGTTAGATCGACCGACCGTGAGCGTACTGCTAGAAAATATCTGTTCCGGGAAAAAATTGATTTTCACGCGAAACGCGCGTCTGCTCGCGGAAACGAATTTTTTCTCAAAGACCCGGGTACGTGTGGGAAAATAGCGACAATTGTTCGAGAATCTCTGCAATTCAGATGATTAATTAAACGTGCGAAAATGAATTTGCATCGGAGAATTTTTTCAACGTAATTATATATAGGAAAATGTGAAATTAGAGGGTGTTGAATTTGGAGAGGATAGCATCAGCAGGGTGGGGGATAGTTGGAGCGAATAATGTGCGAAATGGGAGGAATAATGCAGGTTTGAGAAAAGAAATGTAAATAAAAAGTTACTTTGGTATTTGCTGAAAGCTGGCGTGCGAATGAAGAAAATCATCGAGAAAGTAAACGTTTCTAACGTCATAGGAGGCTCGGGTCTCGTTGCGCAAAGCCAGAGCTTTAGGTAGAATGCGTTTCATGAGTTCCGGCCACGTAGAATCTTTAAGAGGCATGATGACCTCATCAACGTCGAGGAGAGCGATGTACTCGTATTCGTACATGTGTTTGTACAGGCAATCGTTGTAAGGTATGACTTCATCGAGCCGTTTGTTGCCTGTTTTCTTGATGAGGTACATGTGTTGAAAAGCAGGAATATTGGGTTGTCCACCTGGTAGAGTAATCGGCGTGACTTCGACTTTGCCCAATTTGGTGTAATGTTCGAGAACTTTGCTGACGTTCGGATGAACTTGAAGCTGATAAAAGAATATTTTGTCGGCGCCGAGGAGCCCGATGAGTTCGATCCATTCGACCAGACGAACGGAGAGATCGTCGTGTAAGAAATCGAGGCCCTTGACGCAAACGGCAAAGCCACGTTTAACCTCGGGCTTGTTGTAAATAACCCGAAGATTGTTGGTTGACGTGTCGCAGGGCCTCTCGACGATCGATATCGAAGCCGGTGGTCCACGTTTTTCATGGCTCTGAGGAATTTTGCACGCTATTACGTACGGCTGATAAATACCTTGTTTATAATTGCCCCATTTAGCATACCACACGTATTTATATTCGAGAGTCTCGACGATCCCGGGCTCGCGATCCCCGTTGAACCACATTTGACAATAAGTTTTAACCCTCGGATCGATTCTGTCGATCATGCCGACGATTCTGACGGCTGGACCCATTTTTGACAATTTTCTGACGTCGTAATAGGCACCGAGTAATTGAAAAGTGCCGTTACTCGTTCGTAGCGTTTGCCAATAAATGTTGCTGAATTCGAGATCGAAAATACTGGGAAATCGTGGCAGACAAGCGTTTCGAGAGTTTTTTATGTTTTTAGATTTTCGTCCTGTTTTCTTATCCGAAATATTGTTATTATCGTTGGCTTTCTTTTTAACATTATTGCTCGACGTATTGCCCAAATGGGAACCCCATTTCAACCAATAGGCCAGTGGCAAACTCGGCATTCGTGATTCAATCTCACGGACCAATTCGTCCTCGGTGCGCGATCCTCTCTTGTCGATCAATGGCTCCAAAGCTTCTTCGGTCTTTTTTCTTTTTATTACGTTATCGGTAGATCGAGACAATGTGCTGGTGCTCGTAGTTGCTTTTGGCCGATCGGCAATCTTGGCATCGTAATCCCTGGAATTCTTTAAATTATCGATCGAGGTCGTTGAATTCGCGGAGTAACGTTGCATGAGATAACGCGATGAACCACCACCACCACCACCACCGCCTCCTCCGACGACGAATCTTCTCGGCGGTCCATCATCTTGATTATCGCTCGAACGCGACCGGTACTGTAATCCCGTAGAGCGCTCATTTTCTCCGTTCCCTCCGCCGCTACTCAACGACGAATTATCATTCATAGCATGATGAAATTGCAACGTTGCAATCATCACCAGTCCCCAGGCAAATATTAACACCAAACCCCGACGAGCCCATTTCATACTTGTATGACTTCCCCTCAAACCCCATAACATATTCTTCCCGTACATCCAAGGGTTCTTCCACATCCTTAGTCTTTCCCCGTCTCAAATCGCTTTCTTCTTCGTTCGATGTCCTTGCCCGCAATCACCGCAACGCCGCTCTCTGCAATCATTAATTCTTCTTTACTTATTAATTCATCCGTGATAATATGACGCTGTAGTTCGCAACGTTCGAATCGAGCGAAAATTTTTTATTTTTATTCACGATTTGTTTAATTTTTTTTTAATTAACCAAATTTTTCGAGCTCATTTACTTTTTGACTGGGAAGGGAGCAAGTGGCACAGTGGTAACGAGACCGGCTCACAACCAGCGAGCCCGGGTTCGATTCCCGCCGAACACCAATGGAATTTTACGATCCTCAAGTTTGCATCGTTGGAAATAAAACGAAAAGTTGATTTTTCAATAATCATTTTCATAATTAATACACTTTCTCCATTTTTTTAAACAAATTTAGCTCTCGAATGGCAAAAAGTCTGCCCCACTATTTTTGACAAATATTTTCCGAAAATAATCAGTTCTCGTTGTACTCCAACGTTTACAAAATAACTGTACTCCCTGTGGTTCGGAATTCGAGTAAAAAGTATGGAATTAAAGAGACGAGTGAAATAATGCGAACCAATTGTGGAATAATGTTAAATCATGGGAAACAAAATCTCGAAATATGTAAAAACCTGAGAAGGGTATTCATGGAAAACTCCATTGCTTACTTTCTTTTTGGCAGCCGAAAATCGATCGTTTCATCACAATGATTACATTTTGCATTAGAATAATAACCATCGCCAAAGAAAATAGAGAATTTCGTTGAATTCCAACGATGCAAACTTCAAGGTCATGTAATAATCGCTAATCACAATCTATAATCTTCCTCTTCACTCTCAATATTCATCAATCCTCGTTTCCTCGTTTTCCTCGTTTAATTTTTTTTATTTTTTATATATATATATTTTTGTTTATTTCGTGGCATTGCGTCGATGCAAACTTCGGGCTCATTGAATCGCACGTAGGGGGTTGGAACGATGAGAAACAGAACGGGAAGGACCAATTTCGTCAAGCCCAAAAATTCCTACAAAAGAGTTTATAAGCGAAATTTTTCTTTCTACCAAAGTTTAGTCATGAGGAGCGGTGGTCGCAGAATCATGCAAATTCTCGACAACTTTTTGCAATCGGTGTATTTTTATACAGATTCATTAGCCATAGTTTTTCGCGACCGAACGACGCACGGAGCAAAAAATTCATTTCTTAAAAATTTCATACCATACAAAATTGATCCTGGAGAATGTTGCTCTATCTTTGACGATTCGGACACTGCGGGAGAGCTAAGAGGAGCCAGCTTGTGGCCAAACATTCGGAAATGGTCAACCGATCGCGCTAACGTTTGGTAAATAAAACAGAGCAATAAACTTTATGACTTTTAATCAAGTAGCGCAAACCCAATGCGATACTATACCGAGCGCAATCACCCGAAACAACTGTACACGCAATTTGGCCAGTCAAATTCACATGCTTCGAATTTTCGTTTTTATCGTTATTTAACTCGATAAAGTAAGTTGAGGCGTTTCCAAGGGTGGAACCTCTTGCCCGCCAGTCTTGACAATTATTTTTAGTCAGCAATTTGATTGTGTTTCTATTTGATCGAAAGAAAAAAAAAAAACACACACAAATACGCATGAGCCTGAAGTTCGCATCGACGCAATGCCACGAAATAAAAAAAAAAAAAACAAAAAAAAGATTCATCACATTTTTTCGAATGTTTTTTTTTCTTCTTAATTTGCCTCTTGGCTTTTTTGAACCTCACGATTGGATTCGTAAAATGAAAAGGTGACGAATCAGTTTTTTAATTCAATTTCTTTTAATTTCGTGGCATTGGCCCGATGCAAACTTCAGGCTCATAAATACGCGAGGACGAATATAAAATGTGTGGTGATAATTATGTGGGAAATAGCGGGAACAATCGCGGCAATGGAGCATGCCAATTGAGAGTAAAGAGCAGTGCACCGACATATTGCCGTTAGCAAGCTCCGCCGGTGTCGAGTTTAGTTGCGGAGTCCAGTTGAATCTGACACACGCGGAACTAGATGATATACGCATGTGTGAATATATATTTATGTACAGAGGTACATCGAGCAGTACACGTAAATACAATATGCACGCGCGCCGCCGGGAGTACGAGTCTCGGGGCGAGACACACGAGGGAAAGCAGGAGAGGAATCATGGATGAGCAGATGTTTGAGCTTGTTAATCGGCACGGCGCGGGGTAATATTAACACAGGCATAAAGTTGGAGAAGAAGCATGCAGGACGGTCGAACGATAAAAAGGAATAGTAGGCCAGAGAGATGCATGAGAAAATGAATTTTGATAAGGATAAAAAACTCACAGGATATATATTTGAATCTCCATGCCATTGCATCGAGTGAAAATCCTTAGAGTTTATTTCACACGACGAGACCAAGTGTGTGCGAGCGCGTATGTGAGGTTAAGAGGAATGAAAATATCCGGCGCGATTGCCAGTCCGCGGCAACACTCGGACGTCTGACAGCCAAAAATTGGGCTTGTCCGCGCTGTAAAGATCGATTTTTCCGCTAATCGTGTTGTAGTTATTTATTTTTTTCGACTTTTTTGTAAAAACGTTATCCCGCACGCGATTTTACGTACGATTTGTGAGATATATAAAACCTTTTTAGAATGTTGAGGTCGCGCGCGCGATAAGGACTACTTTTGTGGAATATTTGATATTTTATTAGTCACTGATTGTCCCGCGCGGCAAAGACGAAGCGTGGCGGAAAAGGAGACAACAAAAGAATGCGGGTTTGTTATCGCCGAAATATCAATTCGCGATAAAATCGCGATTGGTGCAGATTGCGCACACGTTTTTTTGTCACCATAATGAAGAAAACGTGGAAATAAACGTCATGGTGTACGGGCGTCCGTTTCTCAACTGCCGATCGAGGACGGACCGACGAGCCTGCTAAGTGCTGCCCCGATACTCGGCCAACAACTGACGCGTTTATACAGACACACGACTCGTATACACGTACATATCATTAGAGGCGGACACACGGATTGGTATATACATATATCGAGTTTGGATCGGCGAGAGAGAAGCGAGAAGCACTCGCCGGGCCCGCGGCAGAGAACTCGATGCTGCCTTCGTCTCTCGGGGTCTGTCGCTCGTCGCCGTACACGCTTGTGTACCACAATGTGCCATCGAGAAAAAGCCCCCTTGGACCCCCGTTGCCCCTGGGCGAGCATCTTATCCCGGCTTCCCCAGAGCCGGGGGAAGCCGGGAGCTTCTCCTTCTTGATCGTCCCCGCCGCGCCCCCTCTCGCCGCTCGGCTCTTCGTAAAACTTGTAGCCACCGGTTCTCTTGTCTCCTCGAGCGCTTCCAAGACGCAACCCGCGATCTCGCTCGATTCTCGCGCCTCTCTTATTTCCCTTTCCTTCCATTCATCTCCTCTCTTTTCTTTTTCCCTCTCTCCTCCTCCCTCTTTCCTTTTTCTTTTCTTTCCAACTCTCTCCGAGTCTCAGAGCTAGCAGCAGCAGCGTGCACGTCCACTATTGGAAAGACTGCTGCTATAGTGTACTGTCTTGCGTTAGCTGTCTGCTCTGGGTGGCCGCGTGGATTCGCATACACTTTCAATATGGCCGTAGCTCAACTTGACTTTTGACACAACAACTATGCACACTTTGTGAAAGCGAAATGCGAAAGCTCATTCAATTGATTTTTATACATTTTCAAATCCACTACTCATGGACTTTACTTTTTTTTCGCAACTCTAGGTTAGACGTCTGCTGCTTCGAGGGCCACATTTTGTTGCATGCCTAATACATATCTCGAGTTGACAATTTTTTCGAGCTCTAAATTTCGGCTCAGAAGGAATTTTTATTAAATTAATCGCCAAGGGGGGCGCTGCTGCGTCAATGCAATTTTTATGAGACTGAAAAAAGACTTTTGCTCGGTTATTGTGTTCATGTCCGCGACCTGTTGGGACTGGACTGACTGGAGGCCGTGACACATAAGATCGGAACGCGCGCGCCACCGTCAGTGTTCGGTACGAATATGCGAATGCGGATTTCCACATTATCTGATATCGTTTAAATTCTGGACAAAGAACGATCATAACCGCAGCAGCATAGCGACGATGCCTCGCAACATTCTCCGAATAAGTCCGAGTAGAGAGTCTCGCAAACGTCATTTTTAATATATCTTTCACGTGTACTGGGGAAACTGCGCGTGCGCAATTTTTGCACACACGACGAGACGCGATTGAATAAACGCAAAACTGTATGCGCGCCTCAAACGTCCATCGGCATAATTTTCATATTATATTCAAAACTAATTGAACGATACCCCGGCATATTTATTCATCGAAAAAAAAACAGAATTAAATCTCGTGCTTATAAAGGAATTGTTCGAGTTTGTGCTAATCGTCGAAAGAATGCGCATTCTCATTAGTTCTAGAGCACAGCCTCGTATATCGTGATGAGCCAGATGTTGGAATATCTTGTTTACGACGCAGCTATATACGAAGAGGTTCTGCCGCGTCGACTAACATTTCTATTCCAGCCCTGCTGCTGCTGCTTTCGGTGAATAAGAGTTTTGAGAAAAACTAAAAACCTCCATTATCGTTACAAATATCCTTCTCGACATTATCATTGTTATTATTATAATAAAATCGTTGTTGCGTTATTAATAATGATATTTCCTTCCGTTTTTGCCATTATATCGGCTGCTCGATTAAGGAGGTTGGCTACATACGACAATATGATAAGAATTTAATAAAATTTAGTTATCATATTTTTTAGCATCAAATACGATGACACAAATTTTTTTCTATTTTTCGTCTACATAGTTTTCGAATAATTCGACTTCACAATATCCAAACGATATATCTATATATGTCTGAATCCTATTCTTATGCATGGAAACTCCAATGTCCAATTACTCGAAAACTATGTGAAAGAAAAATCTTAGAAAATTTGTATATTCGTCGTTTAGTTTTTTTTTTTTAGTTTCTTTTTTCTCTCGTCTCTCTGTATGGACCCTTACGGATTTCCACGAATCTTTTCCATCGCGTCAACACCCCACTGCCCAGTTGCTGCTTCGCTCCAAGACTCTCGCAGTGTTGGCCATCCGCTGCTGGTTAACATCGACGCGGAAACTAGAAGAGAGCGGCTACATCGATCACGCTAGTGCATGCATGGCTAGACGACAGTCACCATACCAAGTAACGTCCCCTATATCTATATAATTCTATAGTATCCCCCATTATTTCAATTTTTTATTTATCACGATAGTTATTGAAATATTATGACTTATTATTATTATTGTTATTATTATTATTACTATTATTATTATTACGCAGAGCATATCGAGAAGTGTTGACTTTAGAATGCAACGAATCTCGTACCAAGTGCGTATATATTACAACGACCGACAAGGCGATAATAAGGAGCTGCTTTTTCTCCTTCTTTCCTGTTTTAGCGCTCGCTCCCATCGTCACGCGTATGCGTATTTGACTATAGAGTCATGTGGTAATTGAGGCCTTGCTTTCCTCGCGGTGGTACCCAAGCGAAGGCAACTACGTATATGCCATGGAATACTTTTAATACCTGCTGTTTTTTTTTCTTCTCGCGCTTGAGACACATTCAATAATGTCTTTGTTTTTACGCCCGTTGACGATATATATTACGGCGGTGCAAATGTACTAGACAATTATCGAATTAGTTATATGCGAGACTCTTGTGAGACGGCAGCACGTGTCGAGTCTACCGTGGATCTCTGCTTCTTTAAAATGACTTGTTTTTATTTACTCTTATAGTTTATACCCATTTTATTGGCTCATCCCATATCGACCACATTTCATCAATTATTATAGGCGAATAGTGTAAGGTAACGATAGATCATGCAAGGAGAAACTTGCATGGATATTACATCTTGAATCTTGT
>JAPYYS010000964.1:0-89040 GCA_030522525.1 Campopleginae sp. 14b
AATAAATAAATAAATAAATAAATAAATAAATAAATAAATAAATAAATAAATAAATAAATAAATAAATAAATAAATAAATAAATAAATAAACAAACAAATGATCAAATAAATAAATAAATAGATAAATAAATAATGAAGTAAAAAATATAAACAATGATAATAATAATGATATTTTTCGTAATATATAAAATAATAATGAAGAATAAATGGAACGACGGAAAATTCTTAGGGTCCAATTGACCCAGTGTGTACTCGAAGGAATTACCAACTATAAACGCATACCTATGTCTAGACCGTACGAATGCTGAGCGGAAAGGAATAACAACAATGCGAACACACCGGATGTAACGTTTCGCACGTAGTATTTTTTATTTTTATTTCGCAACGTTAAGATCGCGTTTTGAAACGCGTTGATTAACTTTTGCAGCAGAAAACGTTTTGAAAGTGTCGATTTTCAAAATGTTGCCACGATTGGTATATAAAGATCGGAAAATACGAACAAAATCGTTGATCGTTTCTCAAATAATAACCGCAAGGAATATATATTTATATAGCCAACAGTCAGTCAGCACGCGGATAGTTGTTCGTCAATTTGCCGACAACCCATGGATCAAAATCTGACTACACATTCTCCTGAATTCCTGTACCCAACGACTCTCTCTCTCTCTCTCCCTCTCTCCCCCTCACTCTTTTTGAAACAATTTCACAGAATTTTATCCTCCGGTTGCCGCTGGTGCGCTCGCATTCTCTATATTCGGGAATATAAAGTTCGGCGAGTTACCGGCTTTCCGCATCCGTTATACAGATTCCAAAAATAGCAACTCAAAAGAAAAATATTTTGGTGGGTCCATGTGTCTGGTGGCTAACGATCCGCGGATTGCAATTCATCAAATTTCATATTTCGACAGAGACAAGCTTTTTGTTTATAAAAGGGAGAACGCTGCCGGCTAAGGTCTCGAACATTGTGATCCTCAAACAAAATATTCATCCAGCTATTCACACAATCGATGAATCCGAAAAAATAACATGCTTCTCTGCGTTTTTTTTCGTTACAGTCATCCGAACCATCCGAAATGTTCGATTACACATGCTCAGTCGAGGAACTTCAAAGTCTTTCCTTTGTTGAGGGAATTTCAAACTTTTGGTTCACGGAGTCCGGGCCCTTTTTTTTTCTTTGACCGTAAAACGGTTACCTGGGGTCCAGATGACCCCAGGCAACACAAAAACCCGCGCCTCCTTCATTTTCCCAATTTTCATCGTTTCACCACATTTTTCACTCATTTTTTCACTCCAAGCGAAATTGCCCCAGGCTCACGTGATCCTGCATCAGAAAACGAAAAGAATGCGCCCAAGTTGGACTTTTTTCGTTGAATTTGACCGGAGATATGATTTTTTCAAAATTGGGGTCATTTTGACCCGGGGAATAAGTTTTAAAAAAAGTTGACCATTCTGGCTTAAATAATTTCCGAACTCGTGCATATTCAGGGGCGAAACATTCGGCAAATAAATGAATAATAATTAGAAACATCTGATCGTGGATCATCGTTGTTTTTGTAAAGATTTTTTGTTGTTTCTTCGGGATTGTCAAAACGAGATTTCATCGAGTATTCCGGGTGAATAATACCCGAGGATGCACCGGATTTTTGTTCGGACCGAACGACTGAATATCGAACAGAAATTTCGCGGATGAAAATATTTTTTCAACTTCTGCACGAGGATTCCAAGCAAAACGCGAAATATACGGAGTAAGTTTTTTTGTACATAAACAAAGAGTACAAAGTATGAAGTAGCCGCGACAAATATGAATTTCAGAAAGTCGAGAATGGGCCGTGGGGCAGGGCGGGGGGGGGGGGGGATATGGAGCTCGCGAACAATACGACTACGACGACGACGACGACGATGACGAGGAGGAGGATTGTGTTTTCTCTGGCGAACGTCGGAGGACGCGAGCATGCGTTTTCCGAATTGGTGCCATTCGCTGGCGTTTATATGAGTTCGCGAAGCTACATTTTCATTTACTGTACGCGGCGCCACACCGCCAATTCCCGAATGCGATGCAGGCAACACGACGCCCCGTCAGAGCTCTCACCGAGTCTCCACTTTTTCGTTTTTTAGTTTTTTCTTTTTTTTTCCATTCACGGTTGCTCTTTTAACGATGACCCAGCCGTTGCAGTGTCGTTATTCCACATGCATCGACGGCGGTGTCCCCTTTTCCCCGTTGGTCACTCTTGCAGCGTTGATCAACGTTGAAATCCTGCATCGAATTCAGAGCCTCGTGCCGCCGCCTCTCTTGTCGTTTTTCTCCCTCACTTGGCAGTCGTTTTTTTTTTTTATATTCTGTGCGTTCGGCCCGTTTCATCGAGTGCGTCATCGAACTCAGCTTCCTCGGGAATGAAAATGTATCGATGAGTTTTTCGACGTATCGCACGAAACAATTTCATTTTGCTCCGATTGATAGCTCATTCAATCGACGAGTAATGAATTTTCAAAAATCCTCTCCAATTCAATTTCAAGATGATAAAAAGATCCTCAACTTGATCAACTCTGTATATGATCCTCGAGTGAAATATCCTTTCAAATAAGCTAACGAACCCCTTGATCAATCCTGGAACGGAAACCTCGGGTCAAAATGACCCCGGGCCACTTTGAATCCTTTTCTCCCGTATTTTTATCATTTTCAACTAATTGTCAACCAATTTCTTCTCTCCAAGCAAAAATTACTGCAGGCTCACGTGATAGTGCATTGAAAAACGAAAAGAATGAGCGCAAGTTGAATTTATTTTGTTCAATTTTGCCGGAGATATAATTTTTTTTTAATTGGGGTCAATTTGACCCCGGGTTACCGAACTCGTTCAATTTTACCAGAGGAGATATGAATTTTTCAAAATCGGGGTCAATTTGACCCCCCGGGTGACTGAAATGGGTAAAAAAAAAGGTTACCCTTCCGGGCTGAATCCCGCGCTCTTTCTCCCTTCGTTCTCCCCTTTTTTATAGTTTCCCCGAATTTTTTACCAATTTTTTGACTCCAAGAAAAATAACGGCCAGCTCCCGTGATTGTGCATTAAAAAACGAAAATAATGAGCCCAAGTTGAATATTTTTTCGTTTAATTTTCCGAGAGATATGAATTTTTCAAAATCGGGGTCATTTTGACCCCAGGATACCGGAAAAGGTTTAAAATCCCCATGGCCGGGTGGTAAGTCGTTGTCGTTATATATTTCTCATCGCGTGAGGAAGTACAAATCTTTGAGAAGCAGTCCAAAGTTTCGTGCTTGACTTATTAATAAAGAAGAAAAAAATAAGCTGATGGCGTGGATAACATTTTATATAATTTTCATCATCTTCACGACTGTCTCGAAAGTCAAAAAATGATCGTACGTGAAGGCACTTTGCAATATTAACTTCTATAATCCGCCCAGCCAGCAGGCGATGAGAAGATAAGAAAAAGTTTTAGGAGTAAAGATCCGCGCGATGTACCTTATTTCGAGTCTGGTAAAAAGTTTTCCTGCTATCGTAATTACTAACGCATATTGGATCGTTAGCGAATCGCTTGTTTTTCAACCTCAATATCCAAGTTTCGAAGAACCCGCTGCTGTCTCTGTCCTTTCCTTCTTTTTCCCTATTCACATTCAAATATGTATAGCGTACAGTATCTTTGGTATTCGAGAGAGAGAGAGAGAGAGAGAGGGGGGGGGGAGAAGAAATTGGTTAAGGGTGTAGGAAGCCTAGGGGTGGTTGACACCCGCAAGCAGAGGGTAATTACGAGCAGAGACGAAGCCACAGCCAGGGAGAGACGTTTGTTTTGTATTCCGAAACTGAATGAGGAAGAAAACCATCAAACGAACATTGCGCTCGCTCTTTCTCGCTCTCTGCCCCTCAGTTTCCTTTCAGTAGAGAATTTCTTTTTCCACCAACGAGCTAGCACTCCCCCGGTACGTATTCCATGCTCCTAAGAAAATATATTCCTTTTTGAGCCCCCGCGACAGTTGACCCTTCCGAATGGCTGATTGCCCACCGCGAGAGAAAAAAATCTCAGCGAAAATTCTACCAAAGTGTCTGCCTTCGTGGTCCCCCCCCCCGTCCCGTTTTTTGGAAAAAAAAAATCGGAAAACTTTGAGGGAGCGGAAAAAATAAATTGAGAACAAAAAGATTTTTTTTTTTTTGCTTTGGTTCGAAAAACAACAAAAGGCACGTTCAAGGTCAATATAGGAGGGAAGAACAATTAATAATTATAGTTATCTATTGACATTATTTAATATTATTAATCATGAAATTATTAAAACTGTTAGTTATACTTCGTTCATCATGAATAATAATTATTAACTGATTAATAAATAATAATTCATAATTAATTATCAATTTTCATTAATAATTATATTAATAATAATTAAATAATTAATTATTTATTATTGATTATTAATAATAACGTATGCGGAAAATTTTGAATCGCCCTCGGCGACCGGATGTTGGAAAAATGTGAGAGAAGAAATTCCTTTTTGTTCGATCCTCGTAAATTCATTTATTTTTGGAATTATGCACCCCAGAGTACTTTGGGCGTTTGAGGAGAAACAACGAGCTTCAGGACAAAGTTCCGAGCAACTCAAATACAATTTTGCTACTTAGGCTGATGAGGAGGATCTAATGCTTCGCGTCTTACGTTTCGTAGGAAAATTAGTATCAACGTAATCTTCGTTCCAGGAGGAAAAATAAAAAAATAATCATTCATCACTTTTTAACGAGCTTAGACCGTCCCAATGTTTTACGAACTGGTTCCCCAGTGTTCGGGGAAGAATTTTCATGCAAACTAGGCAAGCCCTAAGTGCGCATTATCAAAAGGTTTTTATTCAGGGCAAGGCAACTCTTGAAAGATTAAAGTACGAGTTCGTTTTTATAATTTATTTCCAAAGCATTACAACTGAAGGAAGAAAAATTGATTTCCTCGAGATTTTTCCATCGGCTCGAACAAGTAAAAAAAAAGCTCATATTACTTCGGTACAGCGGGGAAGTTATCGTGTGAAGTTTCGAGCTCCAGTTCGCATCTCTGCACTTTTTTTCAGCACGCCAATTAATTCATAACTTTTGTTGGAAATTTAATATTAAAAACTCATCCGCACATTCTTCAGATAATAATGATGCGGAAAAAATAGCATCCGGAAAAAATCTTCGTCGTGCTTAATTTCTAGGGATTCCGCGTGATTAATTCAACCCTTGGTGTGCATATTGGGTCAATCTGACCCGAGGCGTTTTTCAAATAGCTTTTTGTAAGTGAATGTCCATATTTTGTGAGGCTAAATTAATTTTTTCACGGAAACGAAAAAAATTGTAATAAAATGAAAAATGTAATTTATTTTTTGACGAAAATTCGTTTTTAAATGAAAATTGAAAATTGAATCCTTTTTTAAAATTCTTCATTTTTTGGAGGGAAATTAAATCCCAAAATATTCTTTGGAATTAAAAAGGATAAAAATCGGTGGTACAAAATTGTTGGGGTCAAATTGACCCAGTGTGTTGTTTGAGTTGAAAAAAATTTGAGCTCATTTCCAGGATCGACAAAATGAAGTTCGAGGAGCTCGTTATTTTTTGTTTTTTTTGTGGAAAATATTTATATCCAGCATTTCAGAAGGAGAAGTGAAAATTATATTTTAACGGCCCGTGACGCCGAAGGGCAGCGGGTACAATAATAAAATATGTCGTAAATCAAGGAATTCCCACGCGTGAACGTGCGAATCCATTTAATTTGGACAAATGCTCGCGTATTTTCATCGATTTCGGCAAAACTCAATTACACGAATTTATTGGCCTGAAAAGTGAATTGATTGGATCAACAAATGTTTGGCTGCATCGACGCTGAATCTACGGGGTCACCAAGTCATTTTTTTTTTCATTCCCCCATAGATTTTATTGTTCCCGTCACCGAATTCGCTGGCATAAATAAATAAATAAATGAATAAATAAATGAATACTAAAACAAATAAATGAATGAATGAATAAATAAATAAATAAATAAATGAACTGCTCTGAGAATTTTTTTGGCCTACCACGAAATTTCCTCGAATTGGCCACATTTTGTCAACCCGAAAAAAATTCGTGAATAAAATGGAAAGAAAAATAAAAGGCATAATGAGACTGGGAATAAAAGTGAAAAAAAAAAGCGAGGCGAAAAAAGGGAAACGACTTTGGTGACTCACCGCGTAGTACGTTGGTGGCTGATGTATCTTCGGTAAAACTCCGTGGAGGATGCAAGACCACGTAAGATTCCGAGATACTAGATATCGGAAAAAAGGCTCGGAGAGTTATTCCACAAGAATGAGGATAAGCCGTGGTACACAATGGGGTTCGAAGCCATTCGAAATTCTTCGGCTCTTCGGGGATGTATGAGATCGAAGAAATAAAGCAAAGAACTTACTTTATGGAGTTTGTGTGTGTGGAAATGGGAAAGGGATGTGGGAGGGATGATCGTGGAAAAGGACGATACAGGATTTCCGGCGAGACGATCGTTCGCCATTGCTGCTCCCAAACGTAGTATCCAGCATCGCAAATTTGTTTTTTTGTTTTTTCTCCGTCAATCAAGATTTATTTTTCGGACCCGAATTTTTCTCATTCAGCCCGAAAAATACGCTTTTCCAATGGCCGCGTGAATAAAAGGAAGAAAAAATATCGAGAGCCTCATCGCTCATGAAAATTCCCGCGCCCCACTCAATTTACCTTCGCTCCTACAGTTAATGTTTCACCCAGCTCAAGCATTCCTTCTCCCTTTCTCTTTCTTCATCACCAAAGCTCCGGCACTTCTTTCTCAAGGAGTTATTACCAGCCGGCTATTAGTTTTCCTGCCGCCTGCAAGGATAGCCTTAATAAACGAGCTGGCCAAGAAAATCTTGATCCTTGAAAATCGACAGAATCAGACAAAATGATCCCTTTCAAAATTTTATTTTTACTTTTTTTCTATTGTAGTCCCTTGGAGTCTCTGAATGGCACGAATCTCTGGAACGTGCTAGTCAGTCCTTGATTCATTTTTATTTTTTTCTCCATAATGATCTTATCGAGACGTTCGCCCAGGAGAAGAAAATCCAACATTTTTTTCTAACGATTCCATGAAGAATAATTCACTCCGAGTACACACTGGGTCTTTTTGACCCCAATAATTATTTGGCAACGAATTTTTTTGGCATTTCATCATCGTTTTGGTGAAAAAATAAATTCAGCCCCATAAAATATGGATAATTCATTGCAAAAATCGCCTTTATGAAAAAAAAAACGAAAAAATACATTTTTACCGAAATAGATCGATTGGAAAAACGCCTTGGGTCAGATTGACCCAATATACGCTTACAGGAGGTGTGTACTCAAAGGGTTAGGGAAAATCTACGACTTTCCGGATATCTATGACTGGTCAGGGATTGATAATTAACGCTTCGAGTACACACTGGGTCATTTTGACCCGAAAACTTTTTCGTCACCAAGTTTTTGGCGTTTACTGGGAACGAATGTGTTGGCATTTAATTTTCGTTTGCGTTAAAAAAATGAATTGAAAAAACGTCTCTAAACGTAAAAAGAAAAGAAAAAGATGCACTTTTACCGGATCACAGCGATTGGAAAAACGCCTTGGGTCAGTTTGACCCAAAATTAACGTGTGTTTTTTAATGGATTTAATGGAAAGCCAGGTGAAAATGGTTTTTTGATTTTGTTTTTGGCGGAAAATATGGGAGGACGGTGAGGGGGCTGGGCAAGCGGTTATTAAAACTTGGTTAGAAAGTTCGGACCTTCGCGTCTCCCAGAGTTCTTATGGGAAGATAGGAAACTCCTAGCAAGAATATAGATGGACGAATGAAAAAAGGTGTAAAAAGTAGATGTTTCTTTTTTATATTTTTCCGTAAAGTGGAGGCGGTCCGGCCTTGGAAACAGAGAAAAAGCTCGCTGAAGCAGCAGCAATTTTTGGTCTTTTTCCTTCGAGCTCGTTCGTGTCCTCTCTCTCCCTCTCTGTTGGCCGATGAAAGTAAAATAATTAGGAACTCGTTTTTCCTCCACTCTTTTCAGCTCTTCCCCTCGGCCGAACGCTGCGCGACCCTCAACGTTTTCTTTTAATTAGCCCCTTTAAATTCCGTCAAACTCTTGGCCTTTCATGCACGCCCCTACACTTTCTCATATATTCTATGCCCGATGGTGTACAAGACGCGCTGCCAACTTGGCAGAAGGACCAAACTATCGGAAAAAGAATTCTCAATCTCTCGAGCGCAATATCAATCGGTTCGTATCAAAAGGGCGCAACTGCGGTTAGTAGCAAAGTAGAAAAAAACCGGTGCTGATATTGTCTAACGTACACACCCCCCCCCGATATATGTGCAAACGATGACGAGAGGCTTCTGCTTTCTCATTATTATTTCTACTCGTTAAGGAGCCTCCTCTCATCCGGGAGGGAAACAGCTTGCACAAGTTTTTGCACAATTCACCCCAGCTTTCGTGACTCGAAAACTTGAAAAGGCCGCTCCTCTCTCTCTCTTTTCCTCTTTTTTATTATCTTTCCATTTATTTATGCCTTTTACTATTCTATATCCTTATGTTTTTCGACTTTTTTCATTTTCATATTCTCATATTTTTTCATTTTTCTATTTTTATATACATTTACTTTAATATTTCAATATTCTTATATTTTTATATTTTGATATATTAATATTTTAATGTTTTAATATTTTAAAATTTCAATATTTTAATATTTTAATATTTCAACATTTTAATATTTTAGAATTTTACTATTTTAATATTTTAATATTTTAAAATTTCAATATTTTGATATTTTAATATATTTAATATTTTTTACTCTTCTCATTTTTCCATTTGCCTCATAGCTTTCCGGGGCATATTAAAGACATCAATCAATCAATCTGTCTCTCATTCTGTCTTGCTCTTCGGATGCTTCGATATGGGTGGTTTTGGCTCATCTCGAGATGGAGATGAAAATTTGTATGTTGAGGTAGAGGAAAGTTGCATCGTCCAGTTCTTATAGACATCAGTGGTACTTGCCAGACGTATAGAAGGGGGAGATGGAAAATGTTCCACCTGTTTTCTCGTCTCTCGACACGCTTGACTAATTAGCCTCCTCTTTTCGAGTAATTAGTCGTAAAAACGCACGGAGCGGATTCCATGTGCTGTTGAGCGTGAAAAAAACAGGTGAGTGTGGGCGAGGCAAAGAGAAAACGAACAGCACGAGCTAGGCGAAGAAGCAGAACATGAGCACTGACCGTTTAAGCTCATATATGCTGTGCATGTGTGGCTTGCGCATTCCTCGGCTATGTGATAGTGCGGTCGACTTGCAAGTACTTCTGGATAACGAAGATAGAGCTCGGAAAACGTGTGGAATGAGATCGTTGAACCTTTGGCCAGGATGAAGCGAGGAAAAAGCTTTACGTGCTCTTATCACTCGGGATTCGTGCTGCTCGGTAATAAATAAATACCCGGAGATGTAGACAATCAAACAGCTTTCGAGGCAACGTTATGATCCAACCAAACTAAATCCTGCCTGAGGATGACGCGAGAGAAGAAACCCATTCGAGTTTCAGGATATCTGCCTGGACCAGGAAAAAGCATCGGGGACCACTTCGGGATAACAGTGAAAATAAAAAACGTTCGAGCTGAGAGAATGGTTTTTCGTGATGATTTTTCGTTCTTTTCGTATCTCCGTTCAAGTCTTTAGCTCATTGTGTCAAAATAAAGGCAGTAATCCGCTGGGTTCACTGTATTTGGACCGAGACCCAGCCCTTCGAGTACATACTGGGTCGATTTGACCCCAAAAATGTTCTGTCCCCGATTCTTTCGCATTTAATTAATTTTTTTTTCACCAAAAAATAAACATGCGCCCAATTTACAAACAAAGAAAAAAATAATCAAAAAAATAAATAATGCATTATTACCGGAATACGACGATTTGAAAAATGTCTCGGGTCAGATTGACCCTCTATGCACTTATGGGATGTCATTTAATTTTCGTTTTCGTCAAAAAATAATATCACAGCCATTAAATGTGGCCAATTTACCTCAAAAACGAATCCACAAAAAAATAAATAATTAAAAACAGACACATTTATTGAAAAATAAAGATTTGAAAAATGTGTTGGGTCAAATTGACCCAATATGCTGGTATAGGAGATGTGCACTCGAAAAATGGATTTTATAACGTTAAAATGATGTGAGTGAACCTGTCGAATCTCTGGAATTTGATGAAATGAATTCAACGAGAGAAATAAGCTCTTCGGCAGCACATCGAGAGAACGTGCCCATCGATAATATTTGGGAGTGACGTCGAGTCTTGCCAAAACTGAATTTTAGTATCCGCTCGTCTCGATTTGTAACAAACTTCATTGTGTTACGAGTTTTTTAATGAAATAGCTTCGCATCGAGCACCGCGGAGTAGTTTGAGGAAAAAGTCAGATAAAAGCTTTGCCAGGAGTGGGGGAGCTTGAGCAGCTATAAAGTTTGTTCGTTTCGACTGGTTTTATCGTCAGAGTATACGAGTAGTGGAAGCTTTTAATTTGAGGGAGATTTCTCCCGATACAGTGTATCCTGTGTGTGTGTGTGTCGACATAGTAAATCTTATCTCAGTTATTCCGCTCATTTAATATACTTTGAGTTTGATGAGCCAAGACGTACTCGCGAGAGCAATCGTACATGACTGTGCGGGCAAGCCGCTAGTAACGAAGCAACGAAAGAGAGCATGGGATGCTGTCATTATTCGGTAGTTGTGGTAAAACAATTGGAGTTTGTAATTCAAGAAGCGTATTGTGTGCAAAGCTCAGAGATGGAACAGCTTATATCGATACACAGCATCCCAAATCTTCTCGTATCAATTTTAATGCAGAATATATATAAAAAATAAAATATAAATCAAATATTTAAATAATAAAATTTTAATGTATTATAATAATCAAATATAAAAATATTTGAATATTTAAGGAATAAAATATCAAAATATTAAAACATTAAAATATTAATATATTAACATATTAAAATATTAAAATATTAATATATTAACCTATTAAAATATAAAAATATCAAAATATGAAAATATTGAAATATTAAAACGTTAAACTATTTTCATATTAAAATATTAAAAGACCAAAATATTCGAATGTTGATTTATAAAAATATTAAAATATCGAAATATAAAAACATCAAAATATTGGAAAATTAAAATATTATAATATTCAAATGTTCAAATGTTAAAATATAAAAATATTAAAATATCGAAATGTTGGGATGTAAAAATATAAGAATATTAATATATTAAAATATGAAGCTATTGAAATTTTGAAATATCAAAATAACAAAATATTGAAATATTAAAATTTCAAAATATTGAAACATTGAAATTTTGAAACATTAGAATATAAAAAAATAAAAAAATTGAAATATTAAAATATAACAATATAAAATAATAAAAATACTAAAATATTCAAATATATTTATATTTTATTTTATAGTTCATATATATATAGATATATAGCTCATATGTACATACATTTCAAAGTGGATGGTTGGATGTAGATATTGAATTTCCGAACAATGAAGAAAATACGCATAACCGAGGATAATAGAGGAGGGGATGAGGGAGTAGAGTTCTCGACGTAGTGATATCGATTCTCATAACCGAACGGATGAAAGATTTATACCCATGATTGAGAATCGGCTCATTCACCAAGCTCCTCCTGCCGTTCTCGATCGAGAGCATCTATTGCGACCCCAAGCTACTCTCCGCGCTGTGTGCCTCGCTGCAAGCACACACACACCCCATTTAAATATGAATTCTGATCGTACGCTGGCACGATTTCTTTCCGGCTTAACGGACCGTTAGCTAATACGAAAACGTCAATAAACCGGTGGGGAGGCAAAGAAGCCTGCTGCTGTAAGCACAATCTTCGTACATGTGAATTAAAAGACGCAGCAACGATCGTATGCGTCTTTCTACCCACATGTGTACGTCCTGTGATACGTTATGTACTTAAACTTACGGGGGATTACTTTATTTCGATATCAAACATTAAATCGTGCCATTTTTTACAATTCTGCACTTTTCTCATCTTTATATACCCTGAAGTTTCTGGCAAAAATCTCATACAACTAACCGGAACATTTTTTGACCTATTCATGCTGACCTGGGCTCAAAATGACTCCAACATTAAAAAATTCATATGTTGGGTAAAATTTAACGAAAACAATTCAACTTGGGCTCACTCTTTTCGTTTTTTAATACAGAATCACGTGAGTCTAGAAAATTTTGCTTGAGGTGAAGAAATCAGTAAAAAAATGCGGTAAAACGATAAAAAATGAGAGAACGAAGAGAGAAAGGGCGCAGGATTTAATCCCGGAACGATAACTTAATTTTATTCAGCTTAGTCCGGTAATCTGGGGTCAAAATGACCCCGAATTTCGAAAAATTCATATTCCCAGTAAAATTTAACGAAAAGAGTTTAACTTGGGCTCATTCTCTTCGATTATTAATACAGAATCGCATGAGCCTGGGGCAATATTGCTGGAAGTCAGAAAATTAGTGAAAAATGCGGTAAAACCAAAATTTATTCAAGATTTATTAGTTAGTCACTAAATAAATAATTTGAGTGAATTTTTAAAAACGAAAATAAAATGCGAAAACGTTCGCTGCTATTAATTTGAAAATAATCGGTGACGGAAAATTTTCGGGGTCAAAACGACCCAGTATGCACTAGAGTACATCGGACGCACATCGTATATATATATATACTGCATACATATATATATCTGAATACATTTGGAAGTGTTTGTGGGAACTAACCGCAACTGCAGGGAGAGAGGATGATCTAGCAATTCGTGTGATGAACGCGATGAGGCTAAAGGAGGAGGAGGAGGAGGAGGAGGAGGAGGAGAGAGGCGAGCACTTCTGGAGGAGTCCGCTGGGAGTATGTAGGTACACTCAGGCTCCATGAGCAGCAGCAGAACCAGCAACAGAAACAAAACTGGATGGAAAAGAGAGATAGAGATGCGAAGAGAAGAGGAATGGAGAGTGCGAGAGAGCGAGAGAGAGAGGGAAAGCGAGATCCAGGGTTGCAAGGGATCAACTACGAGAAGAGGTTGAGGTTGTCATTTGCTGGAATTGCAATTTCTCGCTGACGCGCCGCATCCTCTCACACTATACTTTCTCCCTTTTGCCCTCTCTCCCTCTCTCTCTCTCTCTTTCTATGTCTCGGTCTTCTTCCCACTTCCATCCACGCTACAAGTAAAAGCGGACTAATGATGTACACTAGACTTAATGCATCGTTGTCTGTTCTCATTTCTCTCTCTCTCTCTCGTTTTTCTTTCCTACTTTTTCGTTCATTTCATTCCAACGCTATTTCTATCTCTTGCTATCTCCGTGGCTCTCCGAGGCCCTCAGCGTTGCGTCATGAGAGCTTCGCTCCACGGACACTTTTCGCAGGAATGACGCTAGAAAGCTGTACAACAGAGAAAATAATAATTTTCCGTGTTTCTCGTTACGTGCGATAATTCCTCGCGCTGCCTTACGAGCGTAAATATTTCCGGCACTTTTTTTTCAGGATTTCTATAAATATAGCGAATCGGGGGGTTTTTTTTTTTTTTTTCTACATGCAATTTTGTATCTAATTGCAATTTTTTTGTTGTCTCCTCTTTTTCTCGGTTCACACGGATCGGCCCGATCGACAATTATCAACTAAATGAAGGTGTTCAATGCCTGAGAGATACCAGACTCGAAGTGATACCGGAGATCGTCGAACGTGGCAGAGAAGCCACCCTACGATGCCATTATGTTCTCGAAAATGCGACCCTCTATTCCCTCAAGTGGTACAGGGGCAAACACGAGTTTTACCGATTCTCACCCAATGGCAGCCCCAGCATCAAAGTCTTTGGAATTCCCGGTCTCGAAGTTGACGTAAGTAACGAAAATATAATTTTAAGGATATTTTTAACTTCGCATTTATGGAAATCGCGATTTTTTCCAATTTTTTTAAATTGAACATTTTTTTTTTGTTTTCATTTTTTATTTCAAGAATTTTTGCAAAATTGGTGGATCGTTGGCTGAAGTTTATATTATCAACGAACCGGAAGTTGCCGGAGAGGCAATGGGGGGGGGGGGGGAAGAAGGGGAAATTTTTTGAAATTTAATAAAATCGTGAAACACGAAAGAATCCAGAAAATTAATTGCGGGAAAGTTGAAATTCTGTTTGATTATATTTTTGGTGAATAATAATTGGAAAGGAACTCGAAAAATTCTGATCAACTTTCATAGAGAGCGATTTAATCTCTCGCTTACAATTTTTTTTTCTTTTCTGCATGTTTTTCTTTGTTCGGAGTTGACAATCGCGGAGGCGGCTTCGTTTTCACCTTTTCGCGGTGTCAAAGCCTCCACGCGAATGTTCTTTTTGGCTATAAAGGTAGCTAATCTCGAGCGAGCTTTCGAGCGTTATTCATTCCTCGGTCTCTCCTCCAAAGCCTGCTCTTTTCTTTTTCTTCTTTTGCTTCTTTGCTCGCTCATCGATTTTTTTCTTTCACACTTCCAAGAGGATGCCACTGCATGGATGTTATACCGAACCGAGCCCGCGAGCCTCTGGCTTCGTGCCTCACAAAAAATATCGCAAAGACAGAAATTAGAGAAAAAAAACTGTGGCAGTAGGGACGGAGTGATTAACTTGAATTCTTTGCCTTTTAACTGTGCAGGATTCATGATGAAGATTTTCACGGAGTCGAAATAAAGTTTGAAATTTTGAAAAAAAAAAAAAAAAAAAAAAAAAATTTCAATTAATATTTGGCGCGTGAAAAATTTCTGGGAATTCAGAATCGTGACTCCATTTTATTCAGTGACGGTTATTATTCGATTTTCATTTTTTCCCGCACTCCTTATTGATGCGATTTAAATTTATTTAAAAATTTGGTCCTCGATCTACAAGATTCAGTCATTTCTGAAGGAATAATATAGAATGCAAAAAAAGTGGATCCTGGGTCAATTTGACCCCAAAATATTTTCAGTCACCGATTGTTTAGCATTTAATTATCGTTTTTGCCAAAAAATAAATTTATGCGAGTCAAATATTACCAACAATTCAGTCCTTAATCTAAAAATTCAGTAATTTCCTAATGAATGATATTGAATACAAAAAAAAATGCATCCCGGGTCAATTTGACCTCAAAACATTTTCAGTCACCGATTGTTTGGCACTGAATTCTCGTTTTCATCAAAAAATAAATTCATCCCCATAAAATATGGATGATTCACTACAAAAAGCCGTCTCTGCAAAAAAAAAGAGAAAACTGCATTTTTATCGTAATTGAACGATGTAAAAAAACGCCTCGGGTCAGATTGCCCTAATCACTGCATATTTCCACAAATATCTCATAACCTTCATAAAAATCTCTCGTCCACAAGTGTGTATGCGGCCCATGACGATTTATTTACTCGAGTAGTGAACATTTTTAGTAAAAACGAAAAACCGACTCGAAAATGTTGAAATAAAAAAAGAAAAAGATGGTTGAACAGACTCGCTAAATATTTTTGATCGCTCCGTGAATAGATTCGAAAAATTTTCGACACCCAGCACTTTCGGGGGTTTCGGACTCCATCAGGGAGCGAGAGGCAGAGGAGCGGCTAGGGCGTGATGTGAATTGGCCAGTATTATGCGTATTATATACATCCTTATATATCTATAAATATATATAGGTATATGGGGATGTGAATGTATATAGAGATGGGCATATGGAGAGAGAATCCGGCCGGGTCTCGGAGGCACGCTATCTCTGTGGAACCAAACGGGGATATGCTCGCGTAGCGCGATTTGCCTCAGCCCATCGGTGACCCTTCTAGTCCTATCTCTGCCCGATTTGTCGAATAAAACCGTCAATTTAACACTCGGATCTTGGCTCTTCTGGCCATTCGCGAGGCTGTTCTCTGTCCCCTACACATGAATACTTTCACGATCGCTATCTCTTTTTCTCGTGCCCTCTCTCTCTCTCTCTCTCGCTCTCTGCCTGGTGCCGGGCTTTCCTACTATTTGCAGAACTATCGTTTGCACCCAATTGTTTACCGTCGCCTTTAACAGAACCTCCGCAGCCGGCGGTTCCTGAATAGTCAACGCAAATATCGCCATTTAGACTAACCCCGAAAAACGGTGAAAATCAAAATACGAGTATCATCACTTCCCATAGAATCCCCTTAATGAATGTGCTTTACAGTGATAAAAAATAAAATGCTCACTTTTTCATTATTTTTACCGAAATTATTTCAATTTTTTTTTCATTTTATTCCATTTTTCATTTTTTTTTCCATCGAGATTATTTCAATTTTTCAAATTGTATTCACTTTTTCATTATTTTTACCAAAATTATTTGAGCTTTTTTCATTTTATTCCATTTTTTATTATTTCTACTGAAATTATTTGAATTTTTTCATTTCTTTCAGTTTTTTATTATTTTAACCGGAATTATTTAAATTTTCTAGTTTTATTCGATTTTGAATTATTTTTATCGAAATTATATCAATTTTTTCATTGTATTCAATTTTTCATTATTTTTATCGAAATTCTTTTAATTTTTTCATTTTGTTCATTTTTTCGATTTAATAAAATAGAAAACAAAAATTTGCGCTCTTCATTACCTTTTTTTTTCTTTGGCAAAACTGCTAATCGATATAAAGTGTCGAAATGTAAAAATAATATTGATTAACGAGAATTAATGAGCCCTCCGGTTCAATCAGGAATTGATAGTGAGAGTTGGAATTCTTGGATCAATTATCGATTATTTCATGAAATTCTGTATAAATCGTTTTTCAACTGTTGGCTCGGTGATTTGGCATGGAATTGCCTACATATGTAAATTCAAGCGTAAATAGGATGCACAAGGGAGGTTTGAATCGACAAGCGTTACAAGCGAGGTATTGCTGGGTATAGGAAGATAGGTGTGGGGGAGTATTCGATGCGAACCATGAACCCAACAAGAGCGTATACGTCGAAGCATGAATTTAAATTGCTGCTCATTTCATTATTCTACCTGCCAGGCATTTCAATCGGTACATTACTTAAAGGGAAAAGATATGCTTACGCATATGTGTACATCGATATATCCATACATTTCAATGTGCATAGAATTTTATTTTTATTTTGAAGACGGACGAGCACGCACTTGATACGTGTGTCAACTTTTGGTGGATTTCCATAAATAGTCATGAATTATTTTACAGAGCGAATTTGTCAGTCTTTACTATCGATTGACTCGCCTTGCGAGTTGACCTTTTTTTTATTTTCTTATTCCGGTAACTTGGGGTCAAAATGACCCCAATATTAAAAAAATCATATCTCCGGTAAAATTTAACGAAAAGGGTTCAACTTGGGCTCATTCTTTTTGTTTTTTAATGGAGGATCACGTGAGCCTGGGGTTGTTTCGTTTGGAATGAAAAAATGAGTCAAAAATGGGGTAAAACAATAAAAAAGGGGAAACGGAAGGAAAACTGTTGTTGAGGAAAAATATTTCGAAGATTTCTTGGTGAACGACACAGGAGAGAAAATGATGAATAGAAATAGGAATTACGAACCAAAATTGTTGCGACATTTTAATGAACCTTGTTGTTTTTTTTTGCAGCTGTCAAAGTCGGACGAGAACCAAGTGACAATTCGCAACGTCGAATTCGCAGTCGCAGGCAACTTTTCGTGCGAAGCGACTGCCGACTCCCCGTATTTCACCACCGAAGTTGACTGGAAAAAGCTCACTGTTGTCTGTAAGTAGATTTGTCCTTTTTACAGAATCACGTGAGCATGGGAAATTTTTTTTTAAGTAAAAAAATCAGTCGAAAATGTGGGAAAACGATTAAAAAAAACAAGAGAGCGGAGGGAGAAAGGGCAAGGGATTTAACCCTAGAACGATAACTCTATTTTTTTTACGTATTCCGATGTCCTGGGGTCAAAATGACCCCAATGTTGAAAAATTCATAACTCCGGCAAAATTTAACTAAGAGCGTTAAACTTGGGCTCATCCTTTTCGTTTTTGAATGCAGAATCTCGTGAGCCTGGGAAAATTTGTTTGTATTCGAAAAATGAGTGAAAATGCGGTGAAATGATAAAAAAAATGGGGTCTCTCAGACCCCAGGCTTTCCGATCGTTCCAACGTTAAAACTCGAACGTGCGTCAGCTCACATTGTTTCTACTGTGCATATATATGTCCATGCTGCAGTATACATGAAAATGGATAACCGGGCTCATTCTTTTTAAGGACCATCCAGGGTATCTCATTTTTGTGGGGTATCCTATTCGGTCCTTAACGCCAGAAGAGTTTCTCTTGCACGTCGCATCACTAACTTTCTCATTCCCTTCTATATCTCATACTCCCTACCATGTGATCCTTTTATCTTTCAAGAGACGGTTCAGAATAGTTTAATCAGAATGATGGTTATACATAAAGGCGAACTCTCATACGATATGCCACGTCGAAGACATGTCTTACGGCTTTGGCGCGAAAGAGATAGCAAAAGAGTGAAAAAGCGAGCGAAAGAGAGAGACAGAGTGAGGGAGAGGGGGGGGGGGGGGGGGGCTCCTTCGACAGCCTCTCATTTCCTCCCCAGACTGTACACTTCGTATTCTCTCATTTTCGTTTCTTGATAAAGGACCGCCAAGTGGAGTAAGAGCCCCTTCAACATATCCAGCTTTTCGTAACGTTTTTCCTCAAGTACACGGAAGCAATAATGTCGGTGGGTTGAGTACTTTGGTGAGACACGAATGACTCGACATTGATGTGAGTTTATTCTTTTCGATGATGAGGAAACAGAAGGTTCGAAAATACAAAATCCAATGTAACGTGGAAGTTTGAGCGAGGGTTGGTGCGCGGTGAGCTGCAGCACAGAAATGCGATCTGGAACGTTTTTTTTGTCGTTTTATGTTTCCGGGCCTGGCCACTCGTTCCTACAACTTCAATATTTTGTTTGTTGATATAAATTCGAGTGCCGGCTCGATATTTGCACCGAGGGTCAATAATTCATCCGTCCGGTTGGCGTTTTTCGGTCAACATATTCTTCATTCCTATTTGCGACGGTGTGAATCATAGTTTTCCCATAATTTTCCTATGGGGAATGGATATATGGGCGTCGGCTGGATATTCCATCGATACAAAGAATTTCCCGAGCTACGTGCGCTGCAGGAGCTTTGATTTATAACAAAAAGCATTCACCACACCGATCCACACGTCAGTGATGATCTGTGTGGGTGTGGTCGAACGACGTATCGTGCGGAAAAATGCTTCTGGGTAGAGAAACGTTGCCCGTGACTTTTCTCCTTCAATGCGCCCGAAAACGTTGATGGGGTTCGATGTTTACGGATACGGCATGGCCCAGGATTGGCTGGATGACCGTTGGGACCGAACGATGGGTCTGAGCACGTGCCAACATCTCTGCTCGTAGAGACCAATGGCGTTCTGCGCTGCGTTGCATCTCGTCAGTGTCCAATGACCAGCAGCTAGACTTGGGCCAGAATTTTCTTTGGACCCATGGCCAAAAAGGTGTGCTGCGTCTTGTTGGCTTGAGCTACTCTCCTCAGAGTTGTCAAGTCCGAATCAGACTACAGTATGTAATAGACTGGGTTGGTACTCAATGGAACGAGCAACTTGTTCCCAGCGCTGGACAGCAAGGGAATCTCGATCCTTGCGCAGTATCAACTGGTGAGTAACCACCGCGAGCGTACGTGACTGACGCCCATCCGCTTTTGGTAGATTTGTTCGGCCCACGAGGAAGCTGGAGACGATGCTGGACCAGCGCTATGTCGATGAAATTGCGCAAGCGAGTGATGGGGGTTTTGCAGAATTTTTTTGCGCTGTCTGGAATAATTGTATCGGGGCTGCGCGGTCGAATAACCGACAGATCTGATTGGGGCAGGACTCGTTGGTGTTTAGATCGTTCGCATATGCATGTTCACATAAAAGCTCAAACGGCGATGAAAAAATGTGAAAAAAGGAAGAGAGGAGAAAAATTGAAAGGGTTAGTCGAAGTGCAACGGCAGGCTGCGTGTTGCCGATGCGCATATTCATTTTCACGTTCGGTTTTGTCCTTCCTTTTCTACTTTATTCTCCACCCTCTTTTTTCTCCCTCCCTCTCTCTCTCTCTCTCTTTCAGATATTTTTCCTCTTTGCCTTCCACATTATTCTCTTTTTTTCTCGCTGACGGTCCTCATTTACTGGAAAAACGCCGGGGAACGCGATAGAAATTTTCATCACTGGTTCGACGAACGAACGCACCAAGAATTTAAAACGCGTAATTTCATTCGCTCTTCTTAACTCTCTCTCCCTGGAATATTCTTCAGAGGAAATCTCCCTCTCACTTTTTCTCTCGTGCTCGGTCTACCGCTCACTGGCTCTCCTTCTTGCCTCGTAGTTTTCCTTCTTCCTTGTTTCCTGCTTTATATTTCTTTTCATATTTTAACCTGCGCTGTACACCGTGCTGATTTCTTGGACATAAAATAACTGCGCGCTGCTCTGGTACTCCCGATGCCAACGAACAGTGCCGCAGATAGTTCACTCACTAATTTCGTTAAAAAAAAAAAAAAAAATCGTAGAAAATTTACTTTTAATATGAAATTTTTCCGTCGACCCGTTGGAAACGATTCAAAGTTTGTGTGACGTCATAAAAAGCCCTGTTTTACTGTATATAAGAGCGCGGAGGGTTGCACTACGCTTTCTTTTAATACTTTTGGCGTCGAGCCGGTGCTGCGTCCTTGATATTCCTTGACAGGAATATACTGAATTGATGATATTTCATGGCATTATATTTGCGGCGCCTCCGGCATGTGTTCGTGTCACGGGGATCTCGATACCATTAAATAAAATGTGAGTTTCACGTTTCATGCTTCAAAATAATAGCCGCAGTATATGAAGCTAGAGAGGAAAAGCGAGGCGAGCAGGAAGAGAGAGAGAGAGAGAGAGAGAGAGAGAGAGAGAGAGAAAGAAAAAAAAGCGAAGAGGAGGCCGCTCGCGTTATAAATATTGAAAAGCTCTGTCCGCGCGCGGTTGGTATCGCGGAAGCCTCGGCGCACTGGGAATAGAATTATTTTACATTTTTTTTCATAACAGGTTGAAAAAAAAAAAAAAAAAAAAAAAAAAAACAACAAAAAAAATAAATTAACAAAAATGCAAATGACAAAATTGCTACCGAAAATTCGCAACTGCCTGTCCTATCGACATTTGACGAGTTGCCAACCGCGCTCAATCGTTCGGGCTTTTCCCATGAGATCGCTCTTGCCATTACGATCAGCCAAATTGAAACAAATGTTGGAATTATTGACGCAGCGCAACATTTTTGCATACCGTCAAAAATGCAATTTTTTTCTATTTGTCGCACCTTGATCTCGCTGGACTGCGTATGGAATGAATTATTAGCAGCTAATGATGAGGCTGAGGCTTTTGACTGAAAAAAAACAATGCAGAATTGAGCCTGCAACGGTAAAATCGACCCGAGGTGATTTTGCATCCTACGCCCTTTCTCCCTTCGTTCTCTCGTTTTTTTAAAAACGTGTTTTACCGCATTTTTTACTCATTTTTTGACTTTCATCGAAATTCCCCCAAGCTCAGGTGATTCTGCATTGAAAAACAAAAAGAATGAGCCCAGATTCAACTCTTTTCGTTGAATTTTACCGGAGATATGAATTTTTAAAAATTAGGGTCATAATAAAAATAATAAGGTTATCGTCCCGGGGTTGATTTTTAATTTTAATTTTTGAGAAAAATGTTTTCTATTTAATTCTTTGAATAATAATGAAAAAAAGTGGTTGGATAGTGGGAGGGTGTACGCGGGTGGGTACATAGTATTCCGCAAGAATATTTGTCTTCGAATGTGTTTACCAACCTGCCGAATCGTCTACCACAGCAGATTGGGGAATTTCATCCATTTGGCGGGGGATCCACCAAATCTCTATTCGTTACGCGGCGTTGGCTATAGATTCTATAGCGGAAGTTCACCGATCGACAAGGCAAAGCGCGGAACGAGGGGACGGTTGGGGTAGAGTTGCGATCGCGGAAACCCCGGAATCGACGATTCGATTAATCGTCCTATCGTTTCGTGAAATGCGGCTGTGGAAGGTTCATTTGCCATTGACATGCTCGTGCATTGACAGAGAGAGCGAGAGAGAGCGTGAGGGGGAGAGGGGAGAAGCGAAGGAAAAAGGAAGAGATGGCAGGAATGGCCGGATGGGAAGACAGAGTGAGATGGAGAATTCTCGAATTTCGAAGGTTTTACCGGCCGCAAACCGGAACGTAATTCCATTCACGTACGCGGCAGCACGTATGGTCTACAGAAAGCGAAAATCGTGGCATCGTGGGCAAACCATTGCGGCGCAATGGGCAATGGTCAAACCTATCCGAAAGGACGATTAATTGTCATAGTTATTCATCGGAAAATGTCCATCCAATCAAAAGAATTCAATCGAAAACGTAAATTTAGGAGAAAAACGAGAAGTACATCTCAAACCTTTCAATTAAGGTCTTCCATGTGATTCACCAGCTCAGCTGCAGTTAGTGTGAACGAGATAGCTGCTTCAATGTCCCCAATTTTTATTCCGAATAACAAACATCCAGAAAACGGAGAATAACCATTTGCTGACCGTTCAATCACAAACAAGTTCCATGTGAGATTTGTGGATCCGGGGTCCATCAGACCCGAGGCGTTTTTCAAAACGTCATATTCCGGTAAATATGAATTTTTTGTCTTTTTTTTTAGAAAAATGAAAAAATTAATTTTACAACGAAAACGAAAATGAAATGCCAAAAAATTGTCATTAAGGCCAAAGAATGGGTGGCAGAACATTTTTGGGGTCGAAATGACCCAGTATGTACTCCAAGGACCAACAAACTATAAACGTACGCGTTGACCGTACGGATTGGGAAATCGTGTCCGTGATTCGGAAGTGTGGAGATTTAATTTTATTTGCTGCCACATCGTAGTTAATGACTCTGCCCAGCTCTGTAAATTCCTCGAGATTTATTCAAGAAATCTAGCCCACATGGTGCTTCCAAGTTTCATGAAAATTGGATAAGTTCGGGGACACTCGCTCGCGACATGGGGGCAGCGAAAAAGTGTCGCGATATCGAAACTACAGGTCACGTGAGGTCGCCGAAAAAAGTCACGTTTTCGATACCTCGTCTATGTGTGTCCCGTGTCCCTAGCAAAGCACCGACGCTGTAACCATCTTTGTTTTTGTATCGACGAAAAAAGGTCGGAGCAGCTAGAACTCGTTAGACGAGGGTTAAAGTTAACAACGGTCTGGCCGTGAAGTCCTTGTGTGATGATTCTCACCGATGAAAGAGAAGCAAGCCTGTGGATACAGAAAGACGGAGGAAGATGTTTGACCCGAGGGGTTATTTAAGAAAATTATCATTTTGTTTCAGCTCTGCCAACGGGTAGCCCGATTATTGCGACCGAGCAAAGCCGGTATGACCCCGGGGACACCCTTAAAGCAAATTGCACGGCTCTACCCTCCGTGCCACGGGCTATCATTTCCTTCACACTCAACAATCAACCGGTAAGTCTTTTTTGCTACTATTAAGAACTTTTAGTCCGACATTTGAGTGTCCAAAAGGTGTGCACAAATTTTGTTGGGCTGCAATGTCTGCTGGGGACGTCCTAGACATTTGACATTCTCCATGTCGAAAAATATCGGACTGGAAATTTTGTACGGGTAACCTCAACTGTGTAAGGACATAGACAGGTCATCCATTGCTAGGATATACCTCGCGGGGATTTGTTCAGGTTTGCGAACGGTTATCCCGATGAGGATGACCAGACAAAATAAAAGTAAGGTCATTTTGTAAGGAAAAACGTTATCGGGTATTATTAAGTAGTTTCCAATAAGGATTTCGCAAGGAATAACTTCGAAACATTTATGAGGACCTTACATTTGACCGGCTTGATTTCCCGATTACGTGGACGATATAAATTAATTTATTCCAAATATGTTCGTTACTGACGAACTGGTGATAGCATCTTTTTAGGTCTGGCTGGTGCATGCATTATCCCTTTTACATAATGGAAAGGGGTAGGTAGTTGGGATGGTTGAAAGGATTCTGACGATGCCATGTAAATGAAAAGTAGGAAACTTTGTTCCAATATATCTCAGCTACACGTTAACGGTATATGGCTCTAACTAATTGGAGCCGGTAGGATGGCTAAGACTTTGGTAATCCTCGAGCCCGTTTACTCTTCGTTGTGGCCTCGCGAGAAGCGACTAGCCTTCTTCGGAGGAGAGATCGCTTAGAGAAATCCTTCGAATTTGTAGGGAGTGTCTCTATACTAGTTTCGATGTCAAACCCACCAACGTCTAAGTCCACAAGCATATCCTCCACTTGGTCTCCATGTCGGTATTATACGGCTATAGGATTGGTAGAGGTCCAGAAGCGCAGAGAAGAGACTGCATGGTTATAGTCTTGATGAGTACAGCGGGCGAGCTGCACTGTGTTCCAAATACTTGCTATCTCTAGCACATACCAAGAGAGTGTGTGAGAAAGGGAGCGAGAGGAGTCAAGAGAAGAGTACACGGATGGCTCCTCTAAATCAAATTTAACGGGTGCGACGGATCCGTTTAATCCTCCTTCAGCCTTTCTCACTCATTCTGTCTTTCTCATCTGTATCTCGTCTATCCACTTTTTCTCGGGTGGCCGGTTTTGCTGTGTCGTAACCGCAGTGCGATCTCACGCCGTTTGTGACTTTGTATATCCAACGTATATACCAAAACCGAAATTAAACTAAGACTTGAGGATTTACAATGGAAGTTGCAATATCCCTCCCGTTTCCACAAGTTCACCTTGGTATGCAGCGGGCAACTTCCAGGCATGGAAGAGGCGGATTGTGGAGATTGCACGTATAAATATTTACATCGAATCGTGTTGACGCCGAGAAGGAATGAGCTCTTAAAGCCTCATACCGAGTCGCGCAGCCGTTCATATTTTTTCGAATAACTTGCGTATATATTCACACACACATACAGACTTAGTACAATTGGTTTATTTAATTTGCCAGTGCAGGAGATATAGAGGGAATTTGAAATAAAGTTCGCGAAACTCAGAGCTTCAACGTGTGGCGTCATCGTTTCGAAGATGGTCGTGAATAACAAGTAACCAGTCGACGTTAGCGATATCCGCACCTTAAATGTCGATCGCGCCACGAGACAGTTTCCTGGATTAAGTTCTAAGAAACTCCACATTTTCTTAGCATACCATCTCTCATCCTTCGAGCACTTACTGGGTCACTTTGACCCCAACAATTGTGTCTCCGAATGTTTTGGCATTGAATTTTTCCAAAAAATCCGATTTAGGAGCATAGAATGTGGATCGGGTCAAATTGACCCAAGGTGGATTCATAGGAGATGTGCACTCGAACGGTTGAAAATCCGATTGCTCATTAAGCTTATGATATGAGTGATGAAAAGTATCACAACGTCTACCATGGAGACGCAAGGCAATATTTCCGGTTTTGAAGTTGGAGGGTTAATGGAAACGAGCGGTATCGCGCGATCCCGTCGGTCAGACACGGTTCAATGGGTGCTTGGACAACACACGCGCTCAGTTTGCGTATTGGTATGAGCGGTTGAACAAGGATATTGTCATACGGAATTCTGAAACCCTACGGGTCATCACAGACAACCTTTGATCATCCTTTAAAGCGACGTTCAGTAAACGGTCCTCTTGGGCCCGCTGTCTGGATAACCCTATGATAGTATATAGTGATAGGTTTGGAAAGCTTTCGGAGTTGTTGGATGGAAGGATCTGTTGGACCATTAGTTTGCACCCAACATCGCTCCAACGGTCGCTTTACTTCTCTCTGCCTCGGTTAACTGAATAGAGGACAGCACACCATGCTTTTACATGCGCGCGGCTCAACTCCTCATCATCCATTCTCACACAGACAAACTTGACTTAACGATAAATCACGCATAGAGGACGGAGCTTGGGATACCCAAAAGTTTTGGAGCCTGTTTGATAAAATGGCAGAGCGAATAGTCGACGGGGTAACCGGCGATAGAAAAACGAAAATGGCCTGGACTGCCCGGACCGCCTCAGGCTTGGTATTCCGGATACAGCTACATGTGCCATGTTACTTTGGAGCTTGTATGTATAGTCATGGCATATGACATAAAAGAGCCCATTGCTCCCAAGCAGCAAAAGGAAAACGATCGAATCTTCCGGCCTACATATATGAAGCGAGACGTATACATGGCACAGTGTACCAAACGATAACAGTGATCTTGCGGTGATAAGAATGCGTCGTTGGCTCTGAAGCTATATTCTCGATAAATCTATGTATAGAACCAGCCGGAGAGAAGGAAAATCGTTTAAGAAAAGGAATCTAGATTTTCTCTGGAAGCATCAGCAACGAAGAAAGGAACAATCACGAGCGACCGCACTCGTTGTATGTCCATGTATGAGGGAAACGACCGAAAGACGACAGCGTCTATTTTCCTTCCCTCTTCTCAAACCCTACGTATGTTTCTTCTTGTACTTTTGTATATCTGTGCTTCGTTACATTTACCGCTCTTGTACGATCGATCTGAAAACGAGAACGTGCGAAAGTTCTCATCGCCTCACAAATAACGTCTGCCGTTTCGATCCGCTCTTTTCCAGTTACGATCCCACTTCACTATTTTATTTCATCACTTGCTTCCCGACTCTTCCGTTCCCCAACGGGATCTTGTAGCCAAAAAATCATAGAGCATACTAATTTAAAGAAAAAACACTCCCAGACACTTTTTTACCACCACGATCCCATGATTTGCTCCGAAGCTGGCAGACGATCATATGAACGCTGAGACTCATCGAATATTTTACGATCCACCGAAATGGCATGGTTAGCAATATAATGAACGAAACAATAATTGAGCGAAGACAAATGCCCTTAATATGCCAAGGTCATCGTCAAAAACGCCTCTATCCCATCATTCATTTTCATCTCCGTTGCTGTGATGGTTTATTTCTCACGACCCAGACAGCTCTCAGCTCCGATGAGATTATCGATGAAATCTCGAAGAGTGTAGACTCGACGATGACGAAGAATATCTCTTGGAAATTTTTTCATGATTTTTTTTTCTCGATGAACTTTCAAAAACACATGTCAATGGGAGAAATCTATTGATGGTACAATTTCTATTGAAAAAATCCATTTGTCTGAGCGATATTCGAAAAAACGCTATCAGATCAGAATTTTAACAGTTCAATACAAATACAGACGTATTTATATGTGTACATAGCGATGCATTTTTACTCGTGTTTTAGGCAGAATTGTTAAAATCGAAAATATATACGTGCGTATGAAAGCACCGCGATAGTAACGCGCACATATAAAAATAACTCTCGTTTGAATTTTATCACAAGTGGTTGCAGCATGTGCTGCGTGAAACGTTTCGATCTAATATTGCCACATGTCGTAACCCGAACGACCGCACCAAAATATCAATTTATTTGATATGTATCGTTGCTGGTGACCCTACCCCTCCCTTTTCGTAACTCCGAAGAATTATTAACCCTCTGAGTCCACACTGGGTCATTATGACCCGAAAAATTTACAAAACAAAAACAACAAATGCATATTTACCGAAATATCATGCTTTAAAAAACGTCTTGACACAATCTGACCCAATGATAATTTAATGCTATAAACTCGCCAATTGCCTTGGATTTCTAAAGTCAATAAAAATGGAGCATTTTGTCTCCACGAAGGAAGATATATTACTTACTTTGTCCTACTTAGTCGTCTTCCAAGTATAATTCATTTCGATCCAGGCCATCTCCGTGTCCGGTTTCTCCTTGCCAGTTTGCCTCTTCACACATAAAGGGGAATCCAGGGAGAGGTGCGAAGACGTGTACCCGACATGTCATTTGTTCTACTCGTGAAACTCGAGATGTCCCGCCTCTTGGATAACACAGCGTTCGTCCAGTACGTTGGGCTCCGAGTATCGCCGGCTTCAAAACTCCTATACGTATGGCACAAACGTTAGGAGCAAATTGAATGGAGTTTATACGCATGGGCAATTTCACGCGCATTTGTACGCTCCAGGGATTCGAGAAATTCAGATACGAAGAGCGATGGTTGACGAAACTACATGCAAAGCTTCCAGACAAAAGTTCCATTTTCCATGCTCAGGCTTGACTTAGGCTGCAAAATATTTCATTTATTACATCGCCCAAACGCCGACCAATCTGCCATTTTGTAACTTCGACTCGGCAGAATAGTTTAAACAAAATATAACCCTAGGAGTGCACGCATCCAATTAAATGCCAAAACATTAATTGCCATTAAATGCCAAAAAATCGGTGACACGAAATTCTCAGGGTCGAAATGACCCAGTGTGTACCGGAGGGTTAATCTTAAAAATGGTAGTTTTTTTACTAACCCTTCGAGTATAGACCTCCTATAACTGCATATTGGGTCAATCTGACCCAAGGCGTTTTTCAATCCATCGTATTCCGGTAAATATGCAGTTTCAATTTTTTTTCTCTATAGGCACGTTTTCCGTAGTGAATAATTCAAATGTTATACCCCTGAATGAATTTTTTGACCATCACTTTTGCATTAAATGCGAAATAATCGGTGGCAAGCAATTTTTGGGGTCACAACGACTCAGTATGCACTCGAATAGTTGAACCTCTTTGCATGAATCTATGCAAGAACAACAATCAATGAATTTAAATTCGGGGACCGATCGCAGCACTAGCTAACATGAAATTCTCTGAATTTTCGTCTATACGTTATGTATGCAAATACTACATTAATAAAGCTAGTAAATAATAGCAGCTTCCACCTGTGTACGAGCTACGGGTTGCTGTTCTAGTTGTGTACCTCCCCACCCGTTACGAGGGTGAATTGTCTCGTTCCCAATGTCAGGTGCAGGATCATATTCTACAGCATGTATATCAGCATCGCCAGAGAAACGGCCAGGTTTACATTGGGAACGTTGCGCGAGCTGGGCTTGTAACTGAGACAAGAAGACTCAACAACGAGAACTGCTATACACCGAGTTTCCTGTTGGTTATTATAGCATTTCTATAATACAGGTGCAGATAGCCTACATAGTAAAGACTTGATTGCATGCTCGTATTTCAAACAATAGGTGTTCCCGTTAGTTATACACATGCACGGAGAAGCATTGACTTTTAAAAAGTCCCCATTATCCTTTCAATCGTATCGTATTCACCCGCGTGAAAGGAGCCGCACAAATAATAATAAATGCGGAATGAAAGGTTCCTGGAATTTTTCATCATTCTCTGCAGAGTCCTATTGAGATGCTGAACCCAATTAATCAGCAAACTCGCAAGAATATCCAATGACGTGAATATCATGGATTTTCATAGCTTCCAAACGAAAAAAGGGTCGTCCATGTTCAATGGGACTTTTATTGTTTGAGTCTAGGTCACGGCAAACTTTCCGTGTTCACGTTTTTCACGGTTTTTCCACGTCTGTGTGATTTTTCATGTATGCACGAGAGGGACGCTTTTATGTGGTTCCGCGACGTTTTATCACGGACCAAAATCACTGCGATAAAATATCACACCACGAAACTTCACCATGAGAAAATGTCACAATTGTTTTTCTTTATAATTTCTTACGTTTTTGGCGATTCATCTCAAGTGAGGTGCATACCGGGTCGTTTTGACTCCATCAATTTCCCGTTACCGATCGTTGAGGTCATCTAATAAATTTGAGGCCATTAGATCAATTTTGCTACACAGAACGTTTCTACAAAAAAAAATAATAAAATTGCATATTTACCGGAACACCGCCCCGCTGTCTCACACTTTCGGATCGTAATCACTGCAAAACTAAATGGAAACCACTTGCTCTGCATATTCTGGGTATATCAGTTTTCTTTTAGTTTCTTTCACGAAAATGTTAGAACAAAGGAGAACGCTAACTTGATATGTAGCAATATGAACGCATCGTTGGAACAAAGTTGATGATTGGCTGTCTATCTATATGAAAGTATATTTACATTGGTCGACTCATGTTGAGTACAATGCTTGGTAAATTCGCGAGTCCGGATTCGGAGGGAACATGCATATAGAGGCTTTGATGTCCGGTAAACTGTCGCGATTGTATTCACAAATGCTCACGTTCCCTTTGGCTTGGTTTCATTCTCTTGAATTTCGTCTGATACCGAGTAACCAACCTAATCAACTCTATTATCGTCATCAGAGCACAACACAGACGAAACAAAGAAGGAGCGTGGGAAAGGGAGAAGAAGAGAGAAAGAGGACCCCCAGTGTGACATGTTACACAGGACAGTGGTACATTCGCTCGGGACTGCGACACACAACATAGAACGTACATAGAGCAACTCAGAGTACTATTCTCTTGTCACTGGCTGTTCTCCTCATCTGACTGAGTTACGGTTTGTGAGGCTTTGGCTGTCCATCAGCTCGACTGTATAATATTTGGTTAATCTGTACCTAGTATTTGGGTACGCAATATGCGTGTACAGCAGAGCGTATCAAACGCCGAGCAAGAGCCGCGATGTTGGCTTTCTGGTTGTCTTGCATTTCTTCCTATTTCCCGAACAATGCAGAAGCAAACATCAACACATACCGTCCAAGTCCCTCAATGTTGGGCAGAGAGTACGAGTGGCACTTGAATATGGTCATGCTTATCAATTAAGGTCGCGGGTAAAGTTGAAACTATAATTATTTTATTGTATGTTTCTACCACTGGCCATATCCCTGGTTCTATTTCGTCGGTTCTTCTCGACATCGGTGCCTACAAGGCACACCAGTTTCATCGAATTCTCTCGAGGAAGGCTGACCACATCGGAGACTCCTAGCCGTTATGTGGTCAGGTTACGATGCTTCCGCATGTATCAGAAGGAGCGATGCCTATTACTATTTAGACAAAGGTAGTTGTAGCGCAACCAGAGTAAAGCAGCCATAGAGAACATATAACATGGTGGTGGGTATCGGCAGAGGGCTAATTGTGGTCAAGTTCGATTCGACCAGCAAGTACACCGATAGCGAATTGTAGCCAGCGTCACTACATGTAGTACGTACTTGATACCAAGAATCTGCAGCTCGTAAACGTTGAATCGGTGCAGGTCTGCATTGATGCAATATCCCAACTAGTTCCATATCATTTTGATGTACGCGATGCCTTTTCGGGTGAATTGTAACTGAATCCGATTATAATTTGCAGGATACCCTTGCAGGGTATCGGAATGGTCAGTGAACCGTTTCGCAGCGCCAAGTCCCGTTTTGTATTATTGCTCTATAACGCGTAACCGGATGGAACGGGGGAATGCTGTTCGCAGCGAACAGCAGTTCAGCTGTCTGGACGGCCACAGACCCGTCGTAGTCTGGTCGTCGAGAGCATTGCTACTGACGTGCCTTACGAAAAGACATACCTCTCACCGTTGCTACCCGATAGCCTCGACACATTCAGTTCACCGCCAAGTGTACTCTAGCTGGACCAGAAGGAAAATTGAGAGGGATGAGGAGGACCACGGGAGGAGAAATAGTCGAATCGAAAATACCACTTTCGTACGCCAATGAAATGTGCGCAGGTTGAATGTGATACTGCTAAACTGTCAAATGGTTCCGATACATAGGCCAACGCAAAGGATTTAGTATTATAGATGAAGTATAGAGGCCATCACGTGATCAACGAGTTTAATAGAGCTGGAAGGATGAGAGAGGAGGATGCTCCTAAAACTGGGAGCAGTGCCGTTTGAGACAAGTCCAACGACAACTTTGGAGCGAGTGAATCCTCTTGTCCTTGCCAGTGGCCGTCCGACAGCTCTGGCCGCGTTCACCCTGAGAATTCCATTAGGCGTTACGGGAGAAGCCACTTATCAAGCCGAGCCGATAGAGGTGCCTGGACGCCCCGTCTAACAGCAACCTTCTCTCGTATACCTTCACAAAGGGAAAACGTAAGAGAGAGACGGAGAAAGGGAGGAAGACTCTGTGTGTTACTCAGAGTTCTGGGCACTCTCTACCCAACCTCGCTCACCGTACGATCACGTAATGGGAACCTATGGATGCAGATAGATCCATTGTTTTCTCAGGCGAACGCTAGCAGGGTTCTTCGGATCCTCACCATTTTGGTCTCTCGATCTCGCACCCTGTCTCAACGCGCAATATATATGTATATATATTCCTTCCCACGTAACCTCAGACAGAATAGTCGCTGGTAAGACAACCATTGGAATGACGTCCTTCCAAAAACCCTCTCGGACGTTTCTCGATGTCCTTAAACCTCTTTCCTTCCATCTATTCCACTTCCTTCTCCAGCTTCTCTCACTTTGCTGCTACTTTACTCAGCATTACTCTTGCGATTCACCCTTATACCCTAATGATACCTCTTCTATCTATTTACCTATACATGACACGCGGATTGTCTTTCTAAATTCCTTCCACCCCAAGATAAATCCACTTCAATAACTTCTCTCCTTTTCACTGTTCAGCTGTTCCTACAAGCTTGGGCTTTCATCATCCGACGATCTACTTTAACTTCTATCCTTCTTCGGTAAAACTTCAAGCGTCGACCTTCGTCAACGACTCTTGATTCTTCACCGTCATGGCTCAGCTGCAAATAAATTTCCAAGCAAATATATTTACTTCATTTCACTTTCTCAAGATGCTCCACAGCCCATAGGTCCTTAAACCATCGATACATATTTACTTTCATCCAACTTTTTTCTTCGTCACTAAAAAATGATGAAATAAAAAATGACACATTTTTTTCTACCTCAAAGCTTTGACAATACTTTCATTCCTCCTTCCAGTGCCTCAGCTCGAGTAGAACATTCCGGTTCCATACAAAATGTGATTAAACCTGGCCCATGTACAGGACGCAGTCAAGACACTTGTATTTTCATATGGAAAGAAAAATCCTTTGAGTTTGTTCATTTCATTAGTTCGCCAGTAGAATTCTTTCTTCGCTCGACTAACGAACAAGTACGCCAAACGCGACTGCAATCTGTGAGGAGAGCATCTGTAGCAATAAAACGTCAGAGTCGTGTAAGGGCTTTGGGAGAAAACCACGAGGAAACGGCAGCTTCGGCCTAGCCACAGAGCCTTTTACCCGTATGCCAAAAAGTAGCTGGTTTATGAGACGAGTCGAGCATGCAACCGAAAATGTTTCGACCCAAACACTGCTGCCAGTACATACACAGGCTGGAGCAACTTTTCGACAAACTGAGCGTGTATACCGAGAGTGTGTACGCTATAACCTCTCGACAGTTCTACTCGAAGCTCTACCGTAGAAACCGCAGCTTAATTATTCCACTGAGCGAATAATTACAATTGTTATATCTGTCTCTATCGTTTTATGTATATAGAATCTTTCCTCTTGGACAGTGAGCCCAGCTTTTGGTCCTCAAATGCAACAGTTTTCGAATTACACGCTTTTGATATATCTCGCTAAGTCGAATTCTCCAAGTTGAACGTTAATGGTTAGTCCAAAACAAATAGCGCAAACCGTTCCACTTCACAACCCCAATTGTCCTTTTGCATCTCAGTTGTTCTCCAATAATTAATTATACGAAATATCAAGCATAAATTCAGTTCACATATTAAAATGAGGCAATATCAATGTCTCCGGATCAAGAGACGCATTAGCCGCTGTATGGCTCCATTGAAAAAACTATTAGTGGTCGGAAAATAATTGCAATATGTTTCATGCCAACGTGATCGAACTACATGAATTTATGTTCAAAAAAATAACATTATTCCATCAGTTTTCATGTCAGCTGTGCCATGTGCACATTTTCATAGAGGTTCGTTGAACTTTCATGCTTACCACAATAGCACGTACTAACGCATTCTTGATGTAGTTACAAATTAAGTTTCAAAGTGTCGCTGTCACGTAAGCCATGGATTCTTTTGTATTACTACGGTATGATTTTGCCGCGGACGTCGAGTATCGAGTTACGAGATTGTTGATATGAGGAAATCGAGTTCAAGCCGAGCACGCAACACCCTAGCTAAATTTATATTCCTATATATTCATACATGTATATAGATTTAATCGTGGCTCAGCTTATAGAGCAACCAGTAGTTAACGCCAAAGGGGTCAGACGCGAACGCGACCGTAGTGCAAGCAAAAATGCAAATAGTCTTAGTATGTGAGGTCAACGGCGCAAGCACACATTGCTTCACTTACATTCATAAATTAATCAGGTACTATGATGCCGAAGATTATATTAAAAACAGAATCAATAAACCTAAAGATATTGAAATAAAATTAACCTAATGATTCGTTAAAAATTGAAACTATAGTTTATTATCCTTATAAAATTTATTGGATGACAAAAAGCTTCATCAATTAACTAAATAACGATTAAAGAGCCCTGGCCAACTTATCATCCGTTTGGTCAGTCAAAAATGCTAAACGTACACAATTTCGCCGTATAATAAAATTTCGTGCCGGCTCACATAAGGATGGATATGAAATCCTGTTACGGAAAAACTACAGGTCGAGGTATGAAATTGAATTTTTTTTCGCCATATACCAATTCGTAAAATAAAATTGGATAATTCAAACGATGAACAGCGTATTGAGATAAAGTAAGTACATTCCAAACCAAAGAGATACTTCGTGCTGTCCTCTTGATTGAATTTTATCCCTGGGGTCCTACACATATCTTGATGGTGCAGATCTAGCGAAAGTCTGCGAGATCTCCGGTCCTCTTCTCTCATACTGTCCCTCTCCATGCATATTTGCGTATCTCTATAAGGCACAACGGTAAATCTCAAGATGAAGATGTTTGTAGATGAGACAGAGTAACGAGGATTTCTGAATTGCTTGTTGGAGCTCGGATAGAGTTAATTTTCGTACGATGGTTGCTATAATTAAGAGACACAACATCTTGCTCGCAATATTTGGCAAGATGTATCAATGCAATTGGCTGGATTGTTCCTAAAGATGTTATAGGTGAATCTATATCTATATATTGTACGAGTAGAGTCAATTATTTTGGCGTAGTAGATTAGGGAGGAACCCTGAGGATGCCGATTTCCGTGTCCCTAGTTTGGTACGTGACTACATACTCGGGAGATTAGACACGCGGTCAGCCTATCAGATGTCTATATAGCGTGTAATGTCGCTAGAGAACAGCCAAGTTTGATCATGCTAGTCTGCACCTCAATCTGGAACGCTACGTGTGTCCGTTTGAGCTGGAAATAACGGTGTATCAGGATGTTGATGAAATTAATTGACAAGTGACAGGAGGTATGGTCGATTACTCGTGGCATCGAGTCATTGGAGAGGAATCAAGAGCACAACAACAGGTTGGTGCTCGGACGATAGTAAAAATCCTGACATTGAAGACCTTGAGCTTTTAATTGACATTTTGTGCTGCGAAAGGCAGATCAATGGAGTCTAAGGATTTTCTGCATTGTCTCGTCAAAGTGTAGCATACTTTGGTGGCGCGAGTGTGTTGTAATCTTCGGGACTGCACAGAGATGCAAGGAGGTAGAGACAATTGCTGCGACTTTGTCATCTGGAGAAATGCACAAATGCATTTATGCATTTGTGTGTTTGCAAACACAGGCTGCGTCTTATTGCGGATAAGATGATGAACAAGATATAGGGCGGATGGAGGAGCTCCGGAGAGTGTTTCCGTGGCAGGATAGTGAATCGGAGAAGGAGGATGGAGCATCATAATGACGGAAAGCTTTGAAGTCACCAGTCTGGTGCGCTGAACGTGACGAGCGAATACTTGGCAATGCGATGGACTGTAGGCTACATATATATAGACAATTGTTTGTATGTCTATGCCTAAGGCAGGAAAAGAAGGAGAGACAGATAGAGAGAGAGGGTGGAGAGAGCTGGAAATCTAGACGTAAACAGGGATGAAGGCATTCGTCGGTTTGAGCCCATCATAGCAGAGACCTTGAAGCGCATGATTTTGCAGTACTTCATTCCGTGTACGACTTTGCTTCATCCGTTGTGGTGCAAAGAGCATTAGTGGTAGGGACCGCTGAGTATAATAGTGCCGAGAGCGACATCCCTACAACGGAATCGTTAAAAGCTATGAGAGATGACGTGATCTTTAATCTCTGCTCGTCTCTTTCTCTCTTCAATGCTCCAGGACCTTCACGGTCTAGCGCTTCGTTGGGAATCGGGTGATGGTGCGCACTGTACTGCATAAACCTAGGCGTGGTATGCAACTAGGAAGAGCTTGACGAAATGAGAAACACACACCGACATCAAGCATATACCGTTCAAAGAGGAGCGCGCAAGAGGGCAAGGAGAGTGAGCGAGGCAACGAGGAGGCAGAACGAAGAGATAGGGAGAAGGAGCGGAGAAGACAAATGTAAGATAAAATAAGACAGCAGAAACAGGATCCAAGAGAGTTTTCTCGCGTATCACCAAAAGATAGAATACATCGCTTCAGTTTCTCTCCGCATCACTATACGCAGTCCTGAGATCCAATGGTCTGGAAATTTGCACCCTGGCATGTACCTTCATGTCGTATCTTCAGCACGAGTTATATATACGAGCTTAACGACACATTCGTACGGTTTACGATGGAAAAGCGTTGCGGGAGATCGAAAACGGGGGACCCACAAGCGGGATACACGGATGCCTGCACAAAATTCTTCTTTTCATATACCTCTTCGCAGCGCTTATTCTTGCTACTATACCCCCACATAAGCATTATAACCTCAATTTCGCGGAACACACGAGAGGCTGAGAACCAGCACATTTTTACCTCGGTGGAGCCCGCAACTTCATCGACTATTACGCCTGTATACATATGCGCGTTAGGAAGATATACAGTATTCCGAAATGTGGCCATTATCGAAGGTACCAGTGTAAGCGAGCGTTTCCCATGATGGCAATGTGAGCTTTGATATTTGTGCGCGAACCACCAACCGCTTCGAGTATTTCCATCCTTGGCTGGTCCTCCTCGTACACAACTAACCATCCCTCGTCGACCGGTTCAACACTGAAAGTTCACCACCACCACCACCACCTGTCATGTCGTTATCCGAACTACTTGGCCGCATATACACAGAGCTATATAGAGGTGCGTTACTGAAAAAACAGAAAACTATAGAAACGTGTGAGGGATAATGTTTCACGAGCACACGTGCTTCTCTCTTTGCCTCTTATACATAAACACACACCTGCATTAACTTATACTGCGGCATTTTACTAACCACCCGGGAATCTGTAGCAGGAGGTGCCATTGCAGTAAACGTAACATGGTATAGGGGCCGCAGTAATGGCTAGTAATATCTGTATCGCTTAAAGAAAAATGTGTAATGGACACGTTACCGTCTAATAGCTGTACGATCCAACGACTAACTAGGGAGCTAACTTAGCCATTTTGAATATGCAATAGTTTTCTATCCAGACTTAGCTTTCGACCTCTGAATCAAAAATCGTGGCAGCAACTCGAGACAAGTACATTTTTCAACGATTCACTGCAAGACACTTTTAAAACAAGGACCGACCTGGTGTACAAGTGTCAAATTACATCTAGGAAAAATGGCCAGATGTGTGTGGTTGTGTGTAGGTTCTGGCACTGTAAAATTGAAACGTTAATAACTCCAAAACGGTTTTAGCTACAGAGCTCCCGTTTTGCACAGATGTTGATCCATGCAAGCTCTCAATTCTCTGAGAATTTTGTTGGAATTGCTAGAAAAATAGAAACTGTACAACATTTTGAAATTTTCAAAAAAAGGGTTTCGACGCTCCAATTTCTGCAAATTTTCAGATTCATTGCCATTTTTTTTCTTATGAATGGAGTATCATAATAGGAAGGTTGATATTGAATTTGGGGAATATCGATCCAACAGTTTAAATTTTATGATCTCTTGAAATTTACGAAAATCTGAGATTTTCGAAAAATTGTCAAACCGCATTATTTTTTTCTTCCGATCATGACTGCGTGTAACTTTGTAGCTTATTCCATATTGCACATATTAATATTTAATTTTTTTTTAGTAGCATTAGAAAATGGGCAGTTTTTTCGCTGTTATATAGATCGGAGTATGTAATTGACTGCTGCCATGTAGAACTTTCAACTTTACTACCTTGATGCATAACATTAGTATCAAAGCCAACTGTGGATGCCAATAATGCAGGGAATCAAGACTCTTTTCACTAGTATTTACAAAATGCAGCCCGAAGGCAATACGTCGATTGTTTCTGATGATCGGGTTCGGATAAAGCTTTGCTGGATGTACGATACCTATCCTTCCTACTTCATTGATCCCTCCATATTCGGCTTGATTGTGAATTGCTGGTTGCTGTGTGGCTTGTTATCGAAATGCGTTCCACATCAGACATTCACGTTTAAAGGCAACCTTTTCCCGGTGTTATTCCTATTTTGATCTGCCTGATGCAGCTTTCCACGACACAATCAGGACTCGTCAGCACATCATTTTTCTCAAAGTGCTAAATGTCTTCAAGCACCCAACCTTCTCGTCTCATTCTCCATTGAAAGGGATGTTTCTGTAGAACAAACTGACATTCTGTCCTGAGAAGGAAGAACAGCTGACATAAATGGAGTGTTGGCCACAGTAATTCATTGTACTGTCAAGCTGGGGACAAGAGTTGAGCATCAGTGCAAAGAAAAGCATCAAGAAACATCGCTCAATCAGTGTCATTAACACGCAATAAAGAATCTTGCTATATATACTCGAACAAATCCTTACCAAGCTCGTGACAAGTTGAAAGCGCTCGTGTATGTCCTCGTTCGAACTTTTATCCAGCAAAACAACGGAAATGTCGTTGGTACATCGCTATCTCTCGAGTCCATATAAAAGTTGTTCCCACCACTGCGAAGGGTATAGATATACATAGTGGAACCCGTAAATGAACAACAGGACATCGTTCAGCGGCAGGACTTTATGGGACTATGATAACGGGCTGGCGTTTTTGACCCTTACCCTTATACCCTTACGGTTATTAGACGAAAAATGACGGTGATAATACCGATGTAGATCGTATACAAATATATATCCCCGGCTTGCAGTACGTAAAAAGCTCATCCTCCGGGCTTTAAAAACGCTCTGAATATTCCTTTGCACACCATTTTTTTCCACCACATTCATTCTTTCTCTCTCTTTCCTACAATATTACATGGAATAATATCGCAGTGCTCTGTTTACTCAATGGTTACTATTCTCATTCCTATAAAAACGATGTTTATAAAGGAGACCGAAGCGAACCTACCGAAATATTTTATATTTTCCGAGTTTAATTAACGTCGGCCATGTTTTTTCACTTTCAACCAAGATATGTAATTAAGTTTTTTATATTTTTTTAGTCAAACAAAAAATTCAATATCGGGTCAGCAGGTTACCCACATGGGAATAAAATATATCGGAAAATATATTTTTGAGTATACGAGACGCCCGATTAAAATCTTTTATGTTACATTTCTTTGGATTGGCTTAACGGATTCCCTTCCACCGAGGACCATTCGAAAGATAAAAAATCGTAGAAAATTCACATCTAATATGAGATCTTTCCTTCAAACCGTTTTCCTGGCCAGACGATTTAAAGTTTCTGTGACGCCATAAAACCCCTATTTTACCGTAAATAAGAGTGTGGCAGCTCTCGCGCTATGCTTTTTCTTTCAAACTTGGCACATCTCCTTATATATTTTGTCCAAAACCGGACATATACTAAAACTATTTTTCATGTATATTTCAGATGAATATTCAAAATGCACTTCAAATATCATTTAAATATATTTTTACGTATATCGAATAAATATTTTCCGATAAATTATATTTTCGTGTGGGAAATTACAGTTTGTGGAAATTCAAAGCATTCTTTGTAATTTTATCTTTTCACTTATATAGTTGAAGACATGAAATATGATTTTTTTGTAAATTTATCGACCGATGAGACGACCCCTCTGTGCACTTAATCATGTCCCGGTCACCTCTCCCCACACGCGGTAACACGACCGAACTTTCCGTGCGATAATAACTGATAAAAATAACTAAATGCGATTTTTGTTTGTTTTTTCTTATCCTTTCGGTACCAGCAGCTCGAAGCTATCTAGTCGAAAGATTTCCGTGCTGATCGCAAAACGATCGACCCGTGTCGAGGGTAATTTTGTCCAGGGTTCACATGTAACTCCTCAATTCCTTTTCCTTTTCCATTCTCTTGATTTGGCTCTGGCCCTCGTCCTCTCTTGATCGCTTGCCTTCGCTCTGCTTTACTTTCCGCAATCAAACGCCCCCCTGTCTCGGTTTTCGAGTGCGCGGCAAGAGAAGAGAGGTGAAGCAATTCCAAAGCTCCCGATCGACGGAGAGAAAAGAGCGAGTGTGAGAGAAAGAGATGAAAACAGATTCAGAGTCGGTTGCCGACCGATCGACTCCATAAAGTTTAATCACCTCCATTTCCGAGTAAGCGAATACGGGAATCCCACTTCTCTGCGAACCGACGTTGAACGGACTCACAGCAATCGCCGCGCTACCCCGCTATATACAAATATATTCCCTCTGTATATACCAACGCGGAATGGCATGAGCCATGCGATGTAAGACGTAAAGGTACGTTAAGCCTGCAGGTATATGCTACCAGTTTGATAACAATCGCGATACTATTCTCGCGCTTTTGGTCTGTAGCCCGTCAGCTTCGTCCTCCTTCGATTGCTCTCATCTCGGACGCGCGGTACACCATCACTAAAACACTAATGACGTCATATTCTGATTCCTGCTACTTCACTCCCACGCAGTACCAAAATTGCCTTTTCTCTTTAATCAGAAGAACGTCGCCTTAATGTGTTAATCGATAATTGGAAAACGATTCGGATTTTAATTATTTCATACCGGTAAGTTTATCGAACTAAACGATCTGCTCCGAATATTTGGAAATATTTTCCTTACGGTAATATTTTTTTGACCTAATCCGGTAACCTGGGGTCAAAATGACCCCAATTTTGAAAAATTCATATCTTCGGTAAAATTAAACGAAAAACGTTCAACTTGGGCTGATTCTTTTCGTTTTTTGATGCACGATCACATGAGCCTGGGGTAGTTTTGCTTGAAGGCGGAGAAACAGTCAAGAATGCGGTAAAGGGATAAAAAACTGGAGAACGAAGGGAGCAAGGGGGTAGGATTTAATCCTTGAACGGCAAACTAATTTTTCTTCCTCCGTTCCGGTAACCTGGGATCAAATTGACCCCAATTTTCAAAAATTCATATCTCTCGTAAGATTTTATGAAAAAAAAAATCAACTTGGGCTCGTTATTTTCGTTTTTTGATGCAGAATCACGTGAGCCTGGACAAATTTCGTTCAGAGTCGAAAAGTTAGTCGAAAATGCGGTAAAACGATGGAAAATCGGGGAAACGATGATTGCCACGGGATTTTAATCCGCCTGGGGTAGTTTTCCACCCCAAATTACCCTTCCAGGAATAAAATGATTTGGTTGGCGATCCAATAATTGGAGATCTCATTATATTTGTCTATCGTAAACTCGGACCTCCGGATCCATCGGTACATTCTGTATATACATTGCCAATCGCTCAAGCTCGCTGTTTTCTGTTTGTCACCGATAATGTATATTTACGTGTAGATGCTCTTACATACAGCGTGGAAACAGGGAGCATAGATTGAGTTTAAAAAATGCCGAAAATCGGAAAGCTGTAAATTTTTCCTCTACCGTCGTTTACCTTCGCGCCGTATTCACTGGCCATTCGTCTCCTTTTGTTTGTACGTGTGTCTGTGTGCGAAGCGAGCAGACAGAGTCATCCAAGAGAAATAAAAAAAAAAAAAGAGAAAGCGACACTTGACGCTCGAAAGCTTCGGCGGAGAATTCGGTTCGATCGAATTTACTGTTCGAATTATGCGCTCACCGACTCGAGACTTTCTTCGGTTCATTCCTTTCCACGTATTATTACGATCCTCGAGCGATAGACCCGACAAATCCAACTTTATACGGAGCCTCTAGATTTTTATGATAAAATGCATAAAAAATGCATAAAAAACGCAGTAAAATATTATTCTCCGGTAGCCTAACGAATTAGCGAAAATTTCCATTTCGCTAAATTTATTTTCCTCCCGATTTATAAACAGGCAATCAAACCGAACTGAATGAAAATTCCTTCCACCAATAGGAGGAACGAGCCCAACGATAAAAACTCTCGCGATTACGAAATAAGTGTAAAAGAAAATTCAACCTCATCCCTTTTCCATACTCAGCTCATCCGGCAAAATGAAGTGCAAGCGAAAAAACAAAACAAAGAATGTTAAAAAAATGTTTATAAAAGTGGAAATATTGCTCAAAAGGTTTATTGCGTTTATTGCATGTTTAAAAAGTGTGGGCACGAGATATACGAGTTAACTTAACCATGAGATGTTCGGCTTATCTGGATAAAGTGGGAGAAAAAGTTATCTGAGAGTTCTCACTTCTTGCCTCACTTTAAACTCGTTGCTCTCTATAGGGTCAAGGAGTATGGAGTTTTTTTTATCAACATATAGATACATAGGTATATTATAATTGGTAGGAAAGCTTTTCCCAGGCGGCGGCCTCGGTATCGCAAGCAGTCTCGAACTGCACAATCGTAAGCAATTTCGCCCCATAACGAATTCCACTTCACCATTTCGCACCTGAAATACCTACGATTCCCCGCTTTCCTCCCTCTCACAGGCCCGAGAAGTTGCACCGAGCAATCTAGCCGCCGCACCAAGGATGTGTAGTATCTCGATTCCCGTAAATCTTTCCCAATTCAACCATCGAGATAAGAGTGCGAGAGAGATCCCTCTTCGAGTTTAACTTTACACTCTATATTCGCTATACTTGCGCCCATATAACCAATCATTGCCGTTAGAACGGCGTAACCTTCAACGAACCCAACAAACGCCCTCCCTTTTGATTTTTATCGAAATCGTTGAGAGGTAAGAAATAGGCACACATACACGTTATTTAAATCATGGAGGGGCGGACCATTGTTGCTTCTCTCTCTCTCTCTCTCTCTCTCTTGCTCGCTATCTCTCGTCCTGGCGTCGATTACAAACGATAGTAAGTAAATGCCTGTCGAAGGAACTTTGTACGGGGTTGGCCACAATGTATTCATCGAAAATCGATAACGTACCGTTCGCCGCTTGTTCCTAAACTTTAGACAAAACGCGTATACATTGCTCCTCTCATTCACACACATAATTATATTTTTCATACGTCCGGAAAATGCACAGTCAACGAGAAAAAAAAATATATATATATGTACGAAACCGAAGTTCGGAACTTTGGAATTCAACGAAAAACATTTATTTTTATTGGTGATTTGTTTTATATAAAAAATTACGATAATTTTTAATTTGTTTTATATTTCAATTTTTTAATCAATTATTATAATAATTTATTATAATAATTAATTTATTTTAATTTAATATTATTATATTAATTATAAAATATTATATATTATATAATTAATTTAAATTTAATTATAATATTTATTATAATAATGAATTTCATAATTATTTTATTTATTCATTTATTTAGGGTATTTTTATAGATATATATTTTATAATTATTTATAATTATAATAAATAAGAGTAATAATAATATTTAATTAATTAATTAATATATGATGAAATAATTATAATTTAAAAAAAGTATATTATACTTTTCACATCGGAGTAATGGATCGTTTTATCATCATAACCACGGTCTGCATTTTAATAACGAGCTTCGTCACAGAAAAAATGAAATTTTGTTGTATTCCAACGATGCAAAGTTCAAAATCATAGAAAAATTGGATTTTCGGATTTTTGTGAAATATTAAAATTCAGTGAGGATCCAAAATCCAGTGAGGATTAAATCCGAAAATCTTAGCGATGTAATTGACGTTGAAGAAATGTTCACTTCGGTAATTTTTAAGGCGAAATCTCATGCTTCAGGATGTTATAAAATAATGAAAATGAAGTGGCTGGAATTTAGCTTGCGTTGGTGAAAATCGTAAAGCAAATCCGCAACTTTTATCGCGCGAGCTTTTTATTAGTTGATCCTTCTTCAATTACCGAATTCTTTACGTTTCACCGTGTGATATCTCTCTCGACCACTCTCCAACTTTATTTTTTAGCCTCTCACACTCCTTTCCGCATCTCGCTAGCTCAACCTGTATTACTCACACTCTCCAAAGCTCTTTCGTTTTCTAGGCTCTCGTAAAAAAGAACGGCTATAAAGAAGAAATACCCAGCGTACACACTCTAACGCCCGGGCTTACATCCGCCAGGCCAGTGGGAAAAAACACCAAGGACAAGTGTCGAAAATATAACTTCACTCTAAAACTTGAAGTTATCGACTGGAAAGACATATTCCAACCATATCACCTAAATTCCGTTATGATTTTGACCCTCAACCGGCAACTTGGGGTCAAAACTACCCCAGGCGCCCTTCCTCCCTTCGTTTTCCAGTTTTTTATAGTTTCACCGCATTTTTTACGAGTTTTTTTACTCCGAGCAAAATTGCTCTCGGCTCACGTGATCCTGCATGAAAAAACGAAAAGAATTAGCCCAATTTGGACCTTTTTCGTTAAATTTTACCGGAGATATGAATTTTTCAAAATTGGGCTCATATTCACTTTCTCTCGTATTTTTTTCCTTTTATTCAGCTTTTTGGGTATACATTTTTGCAGACCAAAACATCGGATGAAAAAATTTGTCTCAAAAGTGGAAAATATTTCATTAAAACCTTAGGAAATCGCTTAAAAAATTAAAAAATTCAAGGACCGATCGTCTTCTTCCCCATTTTAATTCTAATGCCAAAGGAGGTGGAAAAAAAAAATCTTCCAGTCTTCAGGAAAAACGAAAAATTCAGCATAACTCCAGTTTCATTTTTCCACACTTTTATCCATCCTTAATCTTGCATTTCCAAGATTGTGGCTTCGGGACGTACTTGTCAAAATATATTCAAGTTTAAATCTTCTATGACCTGCGTACGAGTGTTTCATGACAATTTGGCATCGAACTTTCGAGCTGTTATCTCGAAACTCCGAAGTGTCAATCCAACGCTCTAAAAAAAAAAAAACGATAAACCCGAGGTTATTCGTCCTATCTCTGTGTTTCTCGATCAGGAAAAAACTTGCCTGGGTAGTGGTGGAAAATTTGATAGAAAAAATGAAAAATCTACCGCTAAAATGTTGACGGATTTTAACGCGAACACCCCCGCACCGATTTTGATGAATCTCCGACAGGAATGAGGCTCATGAATCAGGATACGCTTGTGGCTATGAAACTTTTCGATGAATACTTTATTGCCAGGATGCCAACGAAAAATAGAACTCCGAGCCCCCGTGCCAAATGGTAAATTTTACTGGAAATAAAAAAAATGAAAAAAAAAAACCACGAATAATTATTTATTCGATAATCATAGGAAATCAAAGACTGGCATTCGAGTTTTGAGCTAAAAAATGGACGATTTTCATGAATGAAAAAAAAAAAAATGTTTCAAGCCCACTTTTCCGAAGTCCTTTCGACGCAAATCTCAAAAATTATGTTGAACGAAAGAAATAAATCACAATATTAATGTCGCAGTCAGATCGACAACGAAATTGTTTATGAAGCGCTCGAGGCCAAGATCGATGGGATTTTTCTATAAGGACGAAATAGAATGGAGAACACATGAGCATTGAAGTATCACGTGTGTATTTTACGTTGATTTATTGATTTGCGCATAGCTCGGACTTTGATTAATTACAGCGAGTGCTTTTGGCCGAAATGCAAGAGTCAAAGATTACAGGGAGCTGCGCGCGGAGTAAGACAAGGTGAAAAGGGGAAAGCGTTCAAATAGAGCGATACATGTATATGCAAGGATGTTGAATTAATGCGGTAACCGCAGCGGACTATTCGTGTCATTTGCGCAGGGCAAAGAAAGCTGATCAAATGGATTTCAAGCTCAGCAACGATCCATCGAGTGGTGGACAGTCGCTTTGAGAGTTTCAAAGCATTCGTGATATTCCAAGTCCTTCACCACGCTGCTCTACCTTTCAGAAATATCATCAAACAGCCCGGAAGATAAAGAGAGATAACGTTGACGATAATAACGGGGCGCACGACGCGTTTTTCGACTATGCAGAATAAACTCAGTTTCCCATGGATCATCGCATCTTCATGAAACATTATCAAATGGATTTCGGTCATTGAATCCGACTTGTTTTTCTTTTTTCGCCGTTTCGAACTAATTATGTTTGATGAAATATCAATGGACCTGTTGGATATTTCCTGGAATACCGATGAATATCCAAATTCGACCCGGGAAAGGTTATCTTTTGTTTTTACTTATTCCGGTAACCCGGGGTCAAAATGACCCCGATTTTCAAAAATTTACATCTCCGGTAAAATTCAACGAAACGCGCTAAACTTGGGCTCATTCTTTTGGTTTTTTGAAGCAGGATCACGTGAGCATGGGGTAGTTTTGCTTAAAGTCGAAAAATTGGAGGAAAATGCAGTAAAACGATAAAAAACGGGAGAACGATGGGGAAAAGGGGGCCTGGGGTCGTTTTCGACCCCGGATTACCGTTCCAGGGTTAATATGACGCAGAATCATAAATAACGAAAGTTTCGTGTATTCCCTCGTCCGATATTTAAAGGGTCATACGTGATTGAACGGGGGGAAGCCTTGGATATAATTTAATCTCCGGAATGTGTGTGGGAATCCGCTTGAGGATTGGGGAATTTTGTATCTATGCTCAGCTATATATACTATACGATCCTTTCGTAAGGATTTGCATACATATAAGTAGGATTTCGAAGGATATTCTGTAAGAAGCAGGCTCTCTCGTGTGTCCTTTCCCAGAGGCTGTTCTCCTCCTCAACACGCATACAGACGACTTTCTCGTGAAAAGGCGATAGAGATAACTGCCGCGTGCGCGTTCAACTTGCTCCTATCAAACTCCAATGAGACGATGAGGATTCTCGAGATATCGCTGAGGGCGAGACTCCGTGTGCAAGAGAGCAAGGGGAACGCTATAATTGCTTGGAATTTGAAAACTTTACGGAACCCTTGTTTGTCTCCCAACGTGCCAGAAGTAACTTGTTCGACCTGACAAATTTATGCAGTTATTACAGCCTCAGCAAAATTTCACATTAAAGTCACATGTCACGGATTTTTGCGATCTAATGATTGGTCATGAGATTTTCAAAATTCAACGAATTTATAGAAGAAAAAAAAAGGAAAAAAAAAAACTAAACGGATTAAAATTTACGAACGATCCATTTTTCTAGGCATAGAAAATTTCCTCACGAATTTTATAAAAGTCGCGAGATCCCTCGTGAACAAAAACTACCGGAATAAAGGCCTCGCGATTTTGCAATCTATAAAGCGACCTCGGGAGATTTCATTCCGGAACAAATTAATAAAAGATAGTATTTTTTTTTCCATGAATACAAATCTATTCCCATGAGGTAGCGAAAAAAATTTCTACGTAAAACACAAGAAATCCAGGGTCCACTTCCATCCGGGCGTGGGAAAGTTTTCCTGAAAATATTTCGTAAGAATGAGGAAGTTTTTTCCAGGCTTTCGTTGACATTTTCGTCGATCATAGTCACCGTTGAGAATAATTATTGCGTCATCATTTATTTGGGCTTCGATTACGAGGCTCTTATAACTTATTATTTTCATTCCTTCGTATTTTTGGAGGGACCACAATTTTTTTTTTTTACCGATTCCGCTAATTTGGGGTCTAAATGACCCCAAATATTGAAAAATGCATATCTCTCGTAAAATTGAACGAAAAAGCTTCAACTTGGGCTCATTCTTTTCGGTTTTTAAGGCAGAATCACGTGAGCCTATGGTAACTTTGCTCGGCGTGAAAAAAAAAAAAAAAACAGCGAAAAAGTTGCCTGGGGTAGTTTTCAACTTGAGGTTGTAGGGTTAACGCGAAAAGCACACACTAAAAGTGTGGTGGCAATTCAGCGGCGTTGATACATTCATATTCAGGATGTTCTTGAGGCAGCAGTCCCGAGGAAAATGTACATGAAAACGTGGCCAAGAATATCGTATGCTGATGCATTAGATGCAACGAGAGCGTCGGATCCTGATCCACAAATTTCATGCTGGAGGAGAAGAAAAGCGAAGCTCGCGTCGTCGTAAGTGTAAATAGATATAGCCACAAGTTTGAAACTTGTTAATGAGAGGGATAGGGAAAGTGAGCAGCATAGACTGTACAAAGTCATCTCAACGAAGCCAGCAGAGAACTTGCTCCTTGTCGAGGTGTTGAACTTGTCCCAACTTTCTACCATCTTCCATCTACCCACACAAACATAAGCCCATGATAACACACATGAGTATATAATGTGCACACATTCCCATATATAAATCTACATCGTGCTACGTCTTTACAATAAATGGAGGTGACAAGAAACATGCAGGACCCTAGCAGTGACGTTCATCCTGAACCCGCTTGTTCCGGCTACTCTTTGCCCCCTCTGACCCTGCCCCATTGATATATACAAGGAGCTTACATCCTTTTGTCTCGTGTCAACTTTAATTACGGTGCATGATGCGAACTACACGCTGCCGCACCGACCTGAGGACGTAGATGCCAATTTTCTATGACGAGACGAAATAAATAGTTGGTTCCAGGCATTTTGGACGTGTGGCCAAAAATTCGATAGATAAATCGACAGATGTGTTCATTTAAAAGAGTTTATTCATTATTTTTATCGTCTTCGAATTTTTGATTTTTGGCGAGTCATATTAAAACAGCCATAGGATAAAGCGAAATTATTGAAATTTGATAAAATTTCGTGAGCATACTCTTTAGTATTGAATATAAATATAAGAATTTTTTCAGATTTTTTTAATACATAGTTTTCGAGTTATTGAGCACAGGGTGAAAAACATCATTTTTAGATTTTCGATTTTCTTTCCTTATGGAATATTGTTTGTTCTAATGTTAAGAGTGGATTTATGGGGGGAAAAAAATCTTATGATTTTCGAGTAAAGCCACACTTTTATAAAGTTTTCTTTTTCCACAACTGTCATGGGGGGTTGTAATTTTTGGTTTTTAAAGTCTGTAGAACTTGGAAGGCATGCGGTGGACTTGGCGATTGTGCGAATGAATCGGAGCTTCTCACGTTTTTCATCTTCATGGCCCTGTGCTTTTCTCCCATTAATTCTTTTTATTCGGGAGGACATTTCCGGTGAGCCGGAAATCGAGGTTGGCCGTGGCAAGAGCGTTCTCGAAGGTCTCCTCTCTAATTGAACAGGCTACAATGATCGAGTCCTCGAAGAAGAGAAATGATCGCGGAGGAGGCAAAAAAGGAATAAAGTTTGCTCGCCCATCTCCGCAAAGTAAATGCGAAGCAAACGAAATACTCGAGAACGCTTGTGCGGTTGAAAAATACTTAAAAGTTGGAGAAGACAAGGAGGTTACTCGTTCCAATGTTTTCATCATTCGTGCCATTTTTATTTTCTGTCTTTTCATTACAAATGTCCCACAGCCTCCTCGTGATCTTCTGCTGCTTCGTAACTTGTTTGTTTTCTCTTCTCCTCGCCCTCATAATGTCTCGTAAATTTCCCCAATATTTTCAACGCAGGCTCGCCAACTTTGTAGGGGGTTGAAAAAAAATTAAGTCTCTTCGACAGAGCGAGGGACGTTTGAGGGAGCGAAATTCAAATTCGATCTCTAACGAGCTTGATATTTTTTCGGCACATTTCCCATGGTCCCTTGTACATAAGCTCCTTGCAGAAATTTATAGAAAACGGGGAAAGTACCCCTTCGAGTACCCACTGGGTCATTTTGACCCCGAAAATTTTTTGTGCTCAATTCTTTGGTATTAAAGGGCGAGGAATATTTCTGCATTTAATTTTCGTCTAAAAATTAATTCGGGGCCATAAAATATCAATTGTTTACTGTAAAAATCTTTTCTCCAAAAAAAAAATAACAAAAAATGCATATCTAGTGGATAACGACGATTGAAGGAACGTCCTGGGTCAGACTGACCCAACATGCACTAATATGTACTCGAAGAAGGGTCCTCGGCTGGTCAGGAATCGATAATTAACCTTTCCAGTACACACTGGGTCATTTTGACCCCAAAAATTTGGTGTCCCCGATTCAATGGCATTTGATTTTTCTTTTCGTCAAAAAATGAACTCGAGGCCATAAAATGTGGATGATTCGCTACGAAAAACGTTTCGGGTCAAATTGACCCGATACGTACTTATGGGAGCCTTGGACTCGAGGGGCCAACCAGAGGAAGAAAAAAAACGATAAAAAGCGACCCCTGACCTCAGCTCTTGGCGTTTGCAACAATAATAATTATTATTTTTATTCGAAAAAGAAGCTCCACGTGCTTGAGAGTAAAATTAAGCCTAGGAGTATTCTCCTGGACTCGATCTAATTGGTGGTTTCTTGATTACGATTAAGGGAACAGAGTCTCGTTAAAGAATAAGGTAACCGAGATATATATATATATATATATCGAAAAAAGTGAAATAATTCGATCGACTGTGGAGCACGATCATAAAAAGAATGGAAAATCATGTTGACTTTGTAGAGCTCGTTGGATAAGTAGTTTCTTTGATAATGTCACAGAGACAAAGTGGCGAGGGAAATAAAAGCGAAAAAAAGCGCACTTGTAGAATCGAATCGAATCAATGGAACCTCAACGAGATAAAGCTCAACAAATGTAAAGCACTCATTGTGTTTCTCTGTAGCTGCCTCGTTGGGAGCTCGAATAATTTCATAAAAAAAGGAAAAAACAAAAAAACGCTACAAGTTTCCAGGGCTCACTCACGCTCGGTTGGTCCGAACTTGATCGAGGGAACTCCGGATGTTTCAATGGAAATAGAGGAGTGTTGATTGCCATTGTAACTGCTTGCTCGAGTCCGCCCCATTGGCTCGAGTCATAATTGGAAACATTGCAATCATTTTTTAATATTCACTGCCCACACGGTTTTTTTTTTGTTTGTTTTCTTTTCTCTCGTCCATTGACGAGGATTTTTCTCGTGCTCTCCTCGCAGGACTCTCAGGATGCTAAATAAATAATAAATTTAATTTTCATAATTATTATTCCACTAATGATTCGTATAATTATTAATATAATTCATTCAATTATTTATAATTTATTTCTCGTCCATTGACGAGGATTTTCCTTTCACACTCCTTGCAGGACTGTCAGGATAATAAATAAATAATAAATTTTATTTTAATAATTATCATTCCACTAATTATTTATATAATCATAAATGTAATTAATTTTATAATTAAATTAATTATTAATAAATTATATAATTATGTTGAATAATGAAAAATTGATTACAAAATTACTTTTATTATTTGCAATTTGAATAATTATTTTGAATAATGAATAATCAATTAAATAATTACATTTATTATTTATTATTTGAATAATCATTTTCAATATTCAATAATTCAATGAACAATTGAATTAATTATTTATTATTCGAATAATTAATAACTTCAAATAATTAATAAATTTGAATAATTCATTAGTCGATCATCACTAAATGACTAAAATAATAAATTAAGTGACTATCGGCTGTTGAGCTATTTCCAATAATATCCAATCAAGCCCCACTTTGTGAAATGATTTCCGCAATATCATCATCGTCAAGAAGACCGGATTTTTCTCCTCGAACTGAAGTCTTCCTAAGAGAAAAGCGTCCCGGACAATAAAACCAAAAAAATTCGTCTCTTTTTTTTTTATTCAACTCGGCAAGTATTTGGTTGAGGATTAACACGAGCTCTATAATTGAGACGTTCGATATATAGAGCGAGGATGGTGTAAATCTTGAAAGACGAATCAATTTAGCAACGATCTTCACCTTTTCTTGGAGAAAGCAGAAGCAGAGTTAAGAGCTGGGCTAGCTCAATGGACGCCTTTTAACTCACAGATGATCCTTCCTCTTTTCCAAGCCTGGAGTCTTCTAAATTCCTTGAACTTTTTACCCCCCCCCCCCCCCCTCCCCCCCACCAACTCCCTCACCCACTGTCGCTCTTTCTTCTTTCGTCTACTTCGTGCTACCGGTTGACTACTACCGTCTCTACTAATACTTGCCCGGAGTCGAAGAACGTTGCTGAGAAAAAAAAAGTCATAAAAAGCGATGATGAGGGAAACTCCGCTCTCTCTCTCTCTCTCTCTCTCTCTCTCTCTCTCTCGCTTGGTTTCTCACAGGCGAATGGACAAGCTTTTAACAGCGATTCCTGATTACACGAATAAGTACTAACGTGCGCAAAATCGTCTGCTCGGGGAAGGTCGTCCCACGGACTTTGTCCACAATTTCTACTGTTCCTCTTTCTAGCTCGAACCACTTCATCTTCTGCCTGGATGGCCGGCTGCTTCATCCGGTTTTCTTTTTTCTTCTTCTTCGTTTTTTTTTTTTTTTTTTTTTTTTTTTTTTTTTTTTTTTTTTTTTTTTCTTTTTTTTTTTTCTTGCTTTCCCCTTCAATCTCTCGATTTCCGTTAATTATCATCAGCTCTAGTGAAAATGCTGATTCTCCCGTCTCTACAATTCCCTGTGTCTCAACGAGCCAACCTTCCCATCGACATTCTTACGTGTTGCTGTCTCTCGTCCTGTTCACCTTTCAACGCAGGTCCTCCTTTTATCGACAGGCTCTCGTGCACTCGAAACTAATACAAGGAAAAATTCTTAACAGCGTTTTTTTTTTTCACTCAAACGCTCGTACAAACGTACATGAACTTTTTCACGTTTCAAACGTCAAAATATACTTTCGGAGAAAATCTTTCCGCGCCTCAAACTCACTCAAAACGGATTTTTTGTGCCCTATAAAAAATTTAATAGACATGGCTATAAAGACATGGACGCTGCTAGAAAGTTGCCACGGATAGAATAATTTTTGTGGAAAATTTATTGTTAGGAAAAATAGTAAATTAATTGTTTTTGGGATAAAATAATTATTTAGAGGAAAAAACTAATTTTTGAAATAAAAAATAGACTGGTTTGGTAAAAAAATTAAATATTCAGATAAGAAATTATTTGGGTCGATAGTTCCAATAGGAAATTCATTGTTTGAGTGGCAAAATTAATAATTTAGAGGGAGAATTAATTGTTCAAATAAATAATTTATTATTGGAATGAAAAATTTATTGTTTAAATAATCAATAAATTTTTTTAGTGAAAAAAAGAATTAATTACTCAGATAACACTTTATTTATGTAGAAAATTTATTATTTAAATAGTAAAGAATTAAATTGTTCAAATAATGAATAATAAATAGTGGCTAGTCTGAGATTTTTCTTTTTTTTTCTTTCTCAAATCTCAGCCCAATTGAGCAAATCGTTATTTTGCTTCCTTAATTAAGCCTAACGGGGCCCAACGGTTCGTTATTGACGAATCGATCACGTTATCGCAAAAACTATTGACTTTTTCATATGAAAAATCCAAGATAATGCTGAGCCCATGACTGAGGACTCATACGTATGAAAAAAAACTTGAAATAAAAATGTAGAAATTTTTTTTCCATTTTTCGAGGGATGACGTAATAATGAGATCGTAATAATGATTTTTGTAGGTGGGAGAAGCGAGTTCTGAACGATTGTCACAGTACAAACCGAATCATAACAATAAGGGGCGTCTGACTTTGTCCAAGAACTACAACGTTCATCAGCAAGACCAACAGCATCAAGCATTGGGTGAGTTGCAGTGGAATGAGCTGACGCTGACCCTCCAGCCGTTCCATTACGTCAACGGGCAATTGAATCTTCGCTGCATTGTCGAGATACCTCAAATTTACAATGCAACGAGCGAGCTGCAGTTGGGCGCAGGACTCCGCGAGCCAGTACCCGAAAGAGGTGAGTTTAATCGATCATAATTGACCTAAATAAATAATAACCACGAAATCGAAGTTTGCATCGTTCGTGTCCAACGAAAAATATTCGATCCATTCACTATTTTAAAAAAATTTTACGATCATCTCAATATTTCTTTGACGTTGAAATTTTTCATTTGCAAAAATTCTGCACTCTTGATCCTCCCTCTGCTTTCGAACAAATATAATTAATTAATTCAAATATATAATTAGTTGATGATTTATATTAATTTGGATTCATAATTATATCAATTAATTAATTATTTTATCAATGATTCCGATTAGTATAATTAATTAATTGATTAATTAATCAATTATATAATAAGCGATTATTTACAAAAATCAAACGCAACCGCTGCATCAAATTTCCAGTCAAAATTTTTACCAACCAAATTGAATGATTCAGCCACAAAATGCCACCCAAAAAAAAAAACAGACTTCGAATTAACTAATTTTCATAGTAAACAAATTTTCAGACCCAAAATATATTTTTTTTTGCAATTTTTTTTTTTTTTAATAGTTAAAATTGCATGAGATTTTTACAGTAAAATTCCCATGAAATAATCACTAGCAGAAATTAGTTTTAATTGGAAAAAATGTAAAATCGTTTGCTCGTTAATTTGGAGCAATATTTCATCGTGTAATGATGAACGGGGCATGGGAGTGTATGGGAGTGTCAGTCGCAAACGTTCGGACAAATAATTCGTTCCCTAAATCTTTGGCCTGCGTCGACCTTTCGAGGCATGAAGAAAAAACGAGATTATCACTGCAATTTTACGGACGAAATAATGTCGACTATCGACTTTGGAATTCCATTAAAAAAAGAGGCTGAACAAGAGACTCGATTTTTGTTTTTGTTTTTGTTTCTTTTTTTTTTACATCTTGATCCAACTGCATTATACTCTGCGGATGACATACCGATCAACAAAACCGGCATTACAATTGTCCTCGTGTTGCAATTGCCTGTAGCCTTATGCACACACATATATCGCGTTATACATGCCTCCGTTGAATGCAGCGTTGATCCTGACATTTCCGACATTCTCCGCAACGTCAGAACGACAAATGTTTAACATCTCCCCCATCTACATTGTTTCCACATTCCTCTCTGAAACAGACGTTCGTGGTGTCCTCGAGATACGTCAGCTCCGTTTAAATATTCGTCACAAAATCGATCTGACAATCGCACATCCAAATACTAATCGCCCGAATTACAATATCAAACTGCATCGACTTTTCCCATGGATATCGAGTCGTGAGAAATAAAAAAAAAAAAACAACCCTTTGGTCCTTCCGAGTTGCATAATTCCTACAAGTGCATATTGGGTCAATCTGACCCAGGGCGTTCTTCAAACCGTCGTATTCCATATTTTATGGTCCGTGATTTATTTTTTGACGAAAATTAAAATTAAGAACCAAGAAATTTGGTGACACAAAATTTTCGGGGTCGCAACGACCCAGAACGTTCTCCAAACGGTTTTATTCCATGTTGTATAGTCCTTGATTGATTTTTTGACGAAAACAAAAATTAAAGGCCGAAATTTTCCCTGTCCGAAAATTTTTGGGGTCGAAAAGACCCAGTGCGTACCGGGAGGGTTAAACCTGATAATATTTCCGTGAACCCCACGACGGTAACCCGGGGTCAAAATTTTTTTTGACTCTAATAAAAATTGCCCGAGCTCACGTGATCTTGCACTAAAAAACGAAAAGATGGAGCCCAAGTTGAACTCTTTTCGTTGATTTTTACCAGAGATATGAATTTTCCAAAATTGGGGTCATTTTGACCCCGGGTTTGGGACATACGCGACAAAAATCCTTTCGAGGGTTACAAGCTCCCTCGACCGAAGTGAGTTGATTTAAAAATGTTGGAGCGCGTTCAATGAAATTCCCCAAAATCCACAAGAGTCCCTGAGCAAAAAAAAAAAAGGTAAAATTTTTTCAGGAGCTCTTACAACAACCAGAAAAATATAATGACTGAAATTAAAGGACCACACAGATCTATATGTGAGTCCGTCCCATATTACCCCGAATACCATTTTTCACACACAGACATAGACTCCTAGAAAAAAAATGCTGAGGTTACTCCGAAATATCACGTTCTTTATTTTCCTATTTTTAGAATACAGTTCCCAGGGGTTCTCTTGAGGTTCTACATTTTCGTATATCTAAAGTATAATTATAGAGCTCGTACAGGCAAGTGTGTACGAAATGAGAGAGCCCTCGGCAAATATCACGTACAGTTTAGACATGCACCACACACCATCTATATATTCCCATGTACATAACGTATACAGTCACGTTACACCTTTCCTACAATATCTATAGCTCCATGGCGAATTCTGTAAGTCGAAACTGCAAGTTGTACCCCCCCCCCCCCCAATGCCCCAGCAGTACATGCCAGAGGACGTACAAGACTGTACGTATCTGTACATGTGCACGTAACACAAGCGCTCGAAGCTTCGTTGAGGCAAAACGAGCATAGATGACTGCTGCTCAGCTGTATGGGAATTGAGCTTCAGTAGTTTTCACGTATATTACTCCACGCTGGAGCTCCACCTCGGGATCGTCTTCCTGCTCGTGGAGCCCTTACTTCCTGCACTTGGCACAGTAGTCAGAGACCAAACAGACGTAGAGTTTTCCTCTTTGGAGAGAGAAAATATTTGCTGGGGTAGCAAAAATGTTCACAACGCTACAATAATCGTAATAGGTAGTCAGAGGCAGTCCTGAGTTGTGGTATGTATATGAGAGGTATAAATAACATTTGCTTGTTCGAATTTATTAAAGTTGGTAATTAGAATCGTCAGCAAATTTTGATTCCCAGGCCAATGGAATTGAAACGAACTGGGGGAAGAAAAATCTGTGTCCTGAGGCAGATTTCAATTTTCATTTTAAATTTCGTGGAAAAATATAAACTTCGCTTGAGATTTTTATCCTGTGAGTAATGTCCAATGATTTCGCTCTTCGGTAATTACTTTTTACGGATAAAATACGGTTTGCGGGGTTTTTTGGTTATTTGGATATTCAGACCACTGAGTTTCGATTATTTTATGAAAGTTTATAAATGCATTGAGGTTGTTGTTAACTCTAAAAAAAATTTGGGGTCAAAATGACCCCAATTGTGAAAAATTCATATCTCCAGTAAAATTGAACAGAAAGAGTTCAACTTGGGCTCAATCTTTTTGTTGCCTAATGAAAAATCGCGTGAGCTTGGAGCAATATTTTTTGGAGTCGAAAAATGCGTCGAAAATGGGGTGAAACGATAAAAATTGGGTTTTTCGACCCCAAGTTCTCGCGGGATCGCTTACTCCGCATAAATCTGATAATTGCCTAAAGCTTGGCACGCAGTTATCGTGAAAATTGAATGAAATAAAAATTCCCGCGCTCCTCATAACTTTTCATTTATTTTTCTTCAGAACTAATCGCAGGAGGAACTACAAAACCCACTGGCACTTGCACAAGAAACCTTTTTAATCCGTAAACATGTGGTGTTTCATTTTTTTCCTCATTCATTTTTTTATAAGCTCGTTTCAATGTAAAGCACAAAAAAATGTGCTCGCAGTGTGAATGTGATCGGAGGGAATGCATTCGTGCCAGAAGCCTTACGAGCTCTTGTTATCAGACCTTTGCATACTTGATTATTCGAGACGTTTTAGCCTCTGCCTCGAGTAAACTAGTACTTTGCAAAAGCTTCGCCAAACCGCCAGGCTATTCAACTTTTTACTATATATCCATATGCACTCATATCCATTCATGTATATGTACGCATGTATACCCCCCCCCCCCCTCGGGGGGGGGGGGGGGGAGATATATGTAAAACATCACGCGGCGAAATTGTACCTGGTAACTTCTCCAGCCCGCTTATCGACTCATTCTCCGCCCTTGCAGTCTCGCTTTTCTTGTTACGCGCACCAATCCTATCCCTCCGTGTCTTTCTCTCACCTCCTTTTACCTTCAGGCTCTCTTCGTTCTGAGGAGATAAGAAAATCCCACTAGGCCAACTCACCCTTTATCCGAATACGTACAAACGTCACACACACACACACTTCTCTAACGTCTTAGGGAATCGACGTATATACATGGCTCGACGACCCGGTCAGCCACTTCTGGACCTTCACATTTTTTACGTAGAACAAACTTTTTTTTTATTTTCATTTAACGGATTTAATTAATTTCTTGTATTTTTTAGTTTTTTGTCGTTCGCTGTTCGTGGGCGGATCGAATATCAATTTTTCATAATTCCTTTTATTTTATAATGCTCGGAAATGTCGATAAAAAAAAATAAAAATAAAACATTCCGAAATTATAATAATTCAATTAATAATTTTTATTTCACGATTTTTTCCAAAAAAGTGAGGTAAATGAATAATTAAAAAAATTATTCCATTCGATCCTTTTTGGTGCAATTTATTGACTTTTCATTTAAAAAATTGAATTGGGGTCGAAGCGAAAAAGTTAATTTAGGTAAAAGGAACGAGCAGTGTTTTCAATTGTTTATTTCAATTGATCAACAATTTCTCGATGAATAACGCTATTTTATTGTGTTTACCCGAACGCGTGGGCTTGCTTTGAATAAAAAGTAATTCGATAATGAATGGGTTTTTCATTTTGAAATACAAAGGTTTGTTTTCGTCGCACTTGGCTCTCCATATGCATTGGTAAAACGTTTTGCAAATAGCATATTTATGGATGCAAATCGTTCGCTTCATGGCGAAATTTCTGTTGGGAGAAATGATGCCTCCGATTAATGTTATTTCCATGGATAATTGATGCTTCGCAATTCACGAATATTTATCATAATTGATATGTCCATTGTACGATCGAAAAGCCTGCTGTGTAATTTAATTTCCACCGCTCCTGAACGCTACGGAAAATCCATAAGTTCAGTGGAAACAGTGCGAGAGAGAGAGAGAGAGAGAGAGAGAGAGAGAGAAGGAGAAAGAGAAGGAAAGGGAGTGAAAGAGGCGGGGGGGGGGGGGGGGGGGCGATTGAGTAATTTTTTTTCCGAGGACATTAAACGTGTCGATGGCTTGGGAGCTTGAACGATCGACTTTTTGGAACATGGGATATCCCATCAGCGATCGTTCGCCTCCATTATAGAACATACCGCCCCCAAACCCCCCCGCCCCCGAAAAACGTTGATTCGAATTTTATTTCCTTGAAATATAAACCGTAATTTAATAAATTGGATAATATTAATAGAATTAATAATAATAGAATAGTAATTTCATTTTATTTTTTTACCTATTCCGGTAATCTGGGGTCAAAATGACCCCAATTTTGAAAAATTCATATCTTTGGTGGTTTTCAATGAAAAGAGTTCAACTTTGGCTGATTTGTTTCGTGTTTTAATGCAGAATCACGTGAGCCTCGGGAATCTCGCTTGAAGTAGAAAAATTAGTCGAAAATTCGGTAAATAATAAGGTTCTATTTTGATTTCGTAATTTTTTGTTACGAAATTGTTTTCCAGGTGTTTTACATAATGAAATTCATCGATGAAATTATTCATTATCGATTAATGTATTTCAAGATTTAGCTCACCCATAAATTAATAAGTTTAATTGAAACTCGTAAATACTTGGGAGGATATGAAGGAGTCTCGTAAGATGTTGACGATTGTTACATCGTTGGGTCGTAGAGCTGGGAGCTTTATACTTTTCACGAGCTCGTAAGTTCGTTTAGAAGTGGTAATATTGTGACGGCTCGTTCTGGCCGTAACTGGAATCTACTTTGCGGTTCGAGAGAGTACAGGCTACTCACGAAGGAGGCCGCAGTAATAATTCCATTTCGTTGGTTCGTCCACCTCATTCGAACTATTCCAGTCCCTCCGGGTCCCATCAGCTTTCTTGACCCCGCATGTGACCCCCGACCCCGATTCCCCCCCCATCCCCCTCGATCCTCAATTCTCACCAACACCCATCACTTCTCTATGGCCCACAAAATTTTTTCGTAAATATGGGAAATGCCTCAAGACACAAAGTAGACCCAGAGCCTTGTTAACAATCCCAGAACCTGATCCACTTTGCTTCTCAGCACTAAAAACATCCAGTACGTAGCTACGTCTACCTCAACCCATACAACCCCCCCCCCCCTCCCAGCCCCCAGCCCCCTCTCTCTCTCTCTCTCTGTCTCTCTCGTTCTTCCTCTCCCAACAACGTCAGACGGAATTGTTTTTAGGAAATTGACTTTTCCCACAACGGAAAAGAGACCTGTATACAGGGTGGAGTGAGTTTTAGCCTGAGCTGCTACGACCACCCCGAGTTTTACCGATTCTATCGTTCTTCATTCCACTCTTGGGCCACAGAAGCCCAGTTACTCTTCGGTTACTATAACCGCTGTACGTATACATCACGACTTTTCAACTGAATTCTTTACCCCTCTCCTTATTCTCTCTCCCTCCCTCCCTCTCTCTCTCTCTCTCTCTCTCTCTCTCTCTCTCTCTCTCTCTCTTTTTGATTATATAGAACACTGTAAGATATATACTCGGAGGTATTAGCCGACGATGTAGAGTCTGTTTCTCCGCCTCTTTTCCTCTTCAACAGTAACAGCTGCCTTCGTGTCGTACTGACGTCTCCAGGCGAGAAATATTGACTATCGTTTTTCACCCCTTGATATATTGCTCGATGTATTATCCAAGCCGACCTCTCTGACATGTCTATACCTATTCCACATGCTACTGTGGATCGCTTCCGCCTCTACATCTATGCCTTTTTGCACTAAAAGACACCAATTGAAACGAGCACTCCATATATATAGACAACTATCCACTTTTAACTGCGACCCTCACTTTTATTTTTATATTATTAATTGCAATTATTTTTTTTTAGAAAATCCATATTTTCACCTTGTGGGCGTCACGTGATGACAATTTTTTGGTTATTGAAATTTTACCCTTATTCACTTTTTCATCATTTTTGGTCGGATTTTTTAAATACTATTTTATAGCGAGACCCGATCCGCGTACCTGAATAAATTATCAACAGTCGAACTTTACTGAAGTTTGGTGTATGACTTCGGGACGTTGTATGCAAAATTTTCTATCGATAGAATTTATTCAAATTTGTATTACAGAAAGAGAACAATGAGGTCTAATAGCTCGAGCAATTTTAAGAGGGTTCGCCATGTAGAAGTCGAGATATTTATTTATAAAAATCACAAGTTTCGCTACTTTCTCATAAGAGGGCGTGGTAAACGTTGCAATTTTCAACATTCAATATTCCGATTCCTAGATAATGAAGCTTCTTAAAACTTTGCATACGCTTTTGTCTTGCATCGAAGAAGCTTTATTTAATTTTTCAAAAAAATAGGTCGTGAAATTTTTTCGAAATTTCGGTTATCATGTAAAAAATACAAATTACCTCAAATGACGTTGAATTTTGACTATGTTGTTCTTTAGTCGATTCGTAACAACTTTTCCTATTGAACTTGAGCTCGCAAGCCATTTTGTATGTAAGAAAAAGGGAGAAAATTTTTTAAAAATTTTTTTCGTTGAATTTTCGAGTTTTCATGATAAATAATAACTTAATAATTGAATTTATGATTGCAATTCATACGTAATTTCAATTATTATAATTTAATTAATTATTTGATTAATAATGAATCAATAACTAATGAATAATTAAATTATAATTATTAATTTAATTATAATTGATCTATTAATATAAGGTAATTTATAATTATCTCATGGTAATCCATAAAAATATATAATTTCTGGTATTTGGTTGGTCTGTTTCAGTGACATCGGAAAATGGAACGATGATGGCATCGAGTTTAATCAGCCTGACGTTGTTGTGTCTCGGTCTTGTGCACATGCTCGTCCGATAGTCACCACAAAGCTTGTAAAAAAGAAGAAAAAAAATTAAATAAATAAAATAACACAGGAAACAGGGAGAAAGATTGTTCTCACGAGGAGGAGAGTTTCTTATGGGCCGGAGAAAGTTGAAACTAGTCAGCGTAAGGCGAAACCTACGGCAGCCAGAATTTCAAGCAAATGCGATGACTTGTAGAGTGCGTGTAGGAATGAGCTGAAAGTTGGAGAACGAGAAGCCGACGAAGAGAGAAAGAGAATTATAATAAAAAAGGAAAAAAAAATCGTGAGAAATAAAAATCTAGAAAATCCTGAGGAATAAAGTAAATAAATAAATACAAATAATTGGATATAAATCAAAGGACGAATGTATATGCGCAGAGTGAATGAAATAAAGAGAAGAAGCGACTCGGGTTTGACGCTTAAATATAAAAATGAATATACGTATAAAATAAGGTGAGCTAAGTTTCACAAATAATTCCCCTGCGTGGCTGCAGCTCGCGAGGGATCCAAAAAAAACCGAGAAAAAAATGAAAGCTTTTTTTTGAAGCAGTTAAGTGAAAAAAAAAAAAAATTAAACGAATTCATGTAAAAACGAAAAAATCCGGAAAATCCAACATTACGCGAGCAATTACTGCTCAATTTTCCATTGCAAAATATTGTACTGTTGCCGGACACCGACTTTGAGCAAAGAGAAAAAAAACAAACAGACTCTGATAGGTTCATCCTTTGATGACGACGATACAAATGAGATATCTATATTTTAATGAAGCCTGCATTACGAGGGCTACCGTGTCTAGTGTAATGTACTATTATTATCGTATCGATCCACAACTTGTATTCCACAATATTGTTACCAAAAAACAAACAAAAAACAACAACAACAACAAACGAACAAAAAAAGAAAAAAACAACAAACGACCTGAGGAGATGAAGGAAATTGGGTGACTGGAGCAGCCTCGAGGATAATTCGCATCCTGTATACACGGTGGACTCTGATTCGAATTATAATTATTAGTTACTGATTATTACTTTTCGTACTTGTTGCTAAATTTACGTTTTTTTATATTTCTTTATAATTTTTTATATTTATTGTTTTTTAAGTGAGGTCAGTTTTCATTATAACGAGCAACATTAACCTTTTTTTGAACCTGTTCCCGTAACCTGGGGTCAAAATGACTCCGATTTTGAAAAATTGATAAAATTCATCGAAAAAAGTTCAACTTGGGCTCATTCTTTTCGTCTTTTAATGCAGAATCACGTGAGCCTAGGGTAATGCAGCTTGGAGTCAAAAAATGCGGTAGAACTATTAAAAAAATTCTACCCCTTCCGATAACCTGGGGTCAAAATGACCCCAATTTTGAAAAATTCACACCTCCGGTAAAATTCAACAAAAAGAGTTCATCTTGGGCTCATTCTTTTCGTTTTTCAATGCAGAATCACGTGAGCCTGGGGCTATGTTGTTTGGACCCAGAAAAATTGCTCTAAAATGCTGTAGAACGAAAAAAAATGGGGAAATCGAGGGAGGAAGGGATTTAAAGTCGCATGGAGTCATTTTGACCCCAGGTTACCGTTTCGGGCCGGACCCCTCGTGTGCCAATCATAACGATTAAAAAATAGTTTCTTTTCAAATTCAATGAAAAAAAAAACAAATCTACCATACTCAATGGGTTTTCGACACTTCGAGCTTTACACTTAAAATAAAGATCCGAAACACGTAGCCACGTTTTGTCTCCTGGAAAGCCAATAAATGGCACAAAAATTGAAAACTAAGGGAATAAATGAGCATAAAATTGAGGATTTTGTCAATCTTTCGTTTTGTATTGTTTTATGAAAGACAAACAGTTGCTCGAACGAGACAACAGTAGAAAATCGCTATCGAATATCAATAGAGCAATTTTTCTTCCATTACCAAGTATAAGTCGGAATGACGCGTCGTCGAGCATCTGGACAAAAGGAAAGTTATCAACGGCCGAGTACAGAGCGTAACGAGAATTTGAAACTTTTTGTATGTAACGAACGTATCGGAAGGAAAATAAACTCTAACGATTCGCCATTGTTGAATTTCAGTTAATTAACTAATTTTGAATGCGCATCAAGAACAACGAGCACGAATCCTTCGATTGTTATGGATCCGTCGATGCGAATGCCACTGTCTCCTTCGGTACGTTCCAATTTTCTCAACAATACCATCCTGTCACATGTTCCAGTTCATATAGATGTCTCACTTTGCCAGAGACCGAATAAACAACTGCGACGCAACTCTTGATATTCAATGCCATAACTATCCAGGGCCCTTTTGTTTAAGGGCATATCTCTGGAATGAACATTGGCAAGAGCTGCGTGGACTGAGACCCATGACGTTGAAGTTTGCATCGTTGCAATGCAACGGATTCAATTTTTTTCAAGGTCGAGCCAAAAATTCAATTGCGATACGATCCATGGAGCATTTTTCAACTTTTTTTTTTCGAGTCCAACGATGCAAACTCCAATGTCGTTGAGATCCATCGTTTGGGGTGGATATTCGAGCGAATGGCAGATTAGAAACAAGCTGGTAGTCCAATTAGCTTCTTGCCAGGGAGCGATTCAGCGTTTAAGGGCAATCCAACAAAAGCAAATTTCTCTAAAATATTGATGCGTGCATGATACACTGGCTGTATCATCCTAAATTAGCGGTTACGTTTCCTCCAAGAGACATGCGGTCACGTAGTCTCGAAGAGGATCGGTAATGACTTAGAAAAAAAAAAAAAAAAAAAAAAATTGCCACCGCGAGGTCGTTCGTTGAAAAATCAATCAGTCATTTTTACAATCGAGTCTTCTTTGTTACTCGGAGCAATCAAACATTTCAATATTTTTTATATCATTCGGGACTGCAAAAAAAAAAATTTTTTTTTATAAATCTCAAAGTAAAATTATCATTATAATACGGCGTCGAGACGACGTCCGATTGGAATAAAAATTTCAATCAATTCGCTCATCGAGACCGAATTTAAAAATTCTCAAAAATCGAAAGCAGCAGAATTTTTTTTTTTTTTTTTATTCGCAATCATCATCGATCCCGAAAATTCCAAGTTCGCCAACGTCACATTTTCATTCGACTTAATTTTCCCCGATTTGTCTTCAAAAGGCCGAAAAAAAAAATGTTGAAAAAACAATAAAATTGAATTCGTCGACGACGAACACAGAAATTCAGTGCGATCGAGTACGATTATGGTTCCGAGCTCTGCTCGCCACCAACCCGAAACAAAACACGAGCCAGATATCGTCAAAATGTCGAAAATTCTTTTTTTCAAAAAAAGAATAAAATTTTTTTTTTTAAATGAAAAAAATTAATAAAATTGAATTCGTCGACGACGAAGACGGAAATTCAGTCCGATCGAGTACGATAATGCTGCAGAGGCTTGCTCGCAATAAACCCGAAAAGAGAGACGAGCCAGAACGTTGGAGAAATTGAAAACCGTTGAATCGAGAAACTCAGAAGGTCCAGCAATGTCTCAACCCAATGAATTCTATTCCTCGTTACTGTCGCTCACTGCAAAGATCAAGAAGACTGAGCTAAGATGACAACGGCAAAGGGAAGAGAATCGTTGACTGTCGAAGCTTGCGGGTTCGCTGGATAAATCCTCGTTGCACAGTCAATGCATCGGGTCTCCTTAATCCCACTACAGAGAGAAGAGGGGAGGGGGGGGGGGGAAGAGGACACAGAGAAACAGTCTTTGTGAGTGAGGTTAGTATTCCTCCTGAGGCAGCGTCACAATGGATTTGCGAGTATCCCATAGTGATCCAAACTCTATACTTACGGATCTAAACCATTTGGCTGAGCTTCTTGGTGCGTCTGTCTATGAATCCTTCTTGGCGTCCTCTCCCCCTGGCGTTTTCTGTTATTTCCTGTCTATTCCTTGTGCTTAGAACTTTCGAGAGTATTCCGGACGCCCTCCAGCCTGACAAATCTCGGAGATCGCAAGGCGATCGTTTCCTCAATCAGACTCGATGTCGTGGACGTTCAATTCGGAATAAAAAATTGTTGGGATCGTTCGGGGAGCGAAGGATCGAAGAAAAATTTTAATTTCAGGAACAAAAAAAACAAAAGCTGCGGCGACGGTTGATCGTTAAGGACGATAAAAGGCGACGATCGATTCGAAATTTTCGTTTTCAGTTTTTTTTACATACAAAACGATTTGCGAGGCCAAGTTCATGAAAAATTTTTTTTATGTAATAAACAACATTTCGATAAAATTTTACGACCCATTTTTTTGAAAAATTAAACAAAGCTTCTTCGATGTTACGTCGAAACGTATGCAAAGTTTTGAGAAGCTTCACCCTTTAGAAATCGAAATATTAAATGTTGAAAATTGGAAATTTGAACACGAGCTCTTATGAGAAAGTAGCAAAAATTGTGATTTTTATAAATAAATATCTCGACTTCTACATGGCGAAATCTCTTAAAATGGCTGGAGCTAATAGACCTCAATATTTTTTTAAACATGATGCAAATTAGAAGAAATTCTATCAATACAAAATTTTATATACCATGGAAAACCTTGGACCATAAAAAATGGCGATGAGTGACTGTTTTTTTTTTTTTCATCTTCACCCACGATTTTGAGGATTCTTTTAATTCGTAAAGTAAGAAAAATTCATAAGGATCGAAGAAAATGCTCAAAAGCCAGAAAATGAAAAAAAAACAATTGGGAACGGAATTTTTCATGATCATCAAGGCTTTCAAGGAGCAAACATTTTTCTTGATGCTCTTTAACAAAAGAATCATGATTTTTGAATGACCTATATAGGAGATGACTTAAAAATCCTCGTATACGTTCATATTTGTTGACGTTTATTCTTGCGAAAGGAAGTGGTGCATTTCGGTACTTTTCTTTATTCAGCTTTGAAGTAGAGACTGAAGAAAATTGTGTGTCAGGGCGATGAGTATACGCTCGAACGGAGGACGTGAGCTTTCCGAAGCGTGCAAGACAACAAACGAAATGAAGATCTTGAGAAAGTGGAAAAAACGTTAGTTCAAACTGATGTCAGGATGGAGAAAAATAATGGATAAAAAAGAGGCCAAGTTAGTAGTAGATTTCGAATCATTTCGAAAGAATTTGGACGACGAATTTTTTATTTTTTTTATCGTCCAATCGTAAAATATTGAAATAATTGCAAAAATAATTATATAAATGAAAAATAAAATTGCATTGAATTGAGTGAAAAACGTGAGAACAAAGATTTATAATCGATCGTCGCCAAAAAAAGTCCTTAATGCGACGAAAATAATAAAAAATCGAGAGTGTCAGATTGCGAGGAAGAAAATAGGAGGGAGGAGGGAAAAAATTTGGTGCAAAGTTGTGGCAGATCGTACTCGATATGTTTTTGTAAGGGTACACATGGCGAAAAGGATGATGATGATAGCAGGACGTGTTGACCTGAAATACGTTGTGTTTTCTTCAATTTTCCAAAGCTCCGGTGGGCATAGATTCCTTCATGAGGGGAAGTACGAAAAGTTTGAAAATTGAAGCTACTCGTTACCCCATTCACGTATCCAGCGTGAATTTATTTCGCGATAGAACCACGAATGCCAAAGACGAAGAGAGAGAGTGAGAATTTCAGGACGTAGTCGTTAGCCTGTTGGGCAAAGTGAAAAAGCAGAATCTTTTGGCACATGAGGTAAAGAAATTTCGAGGATAAGAGAACAAGGATAAATGTGGCGTGTGAGCACGAACCCTACGTTTCTCATACAACCGCCAATATTCTCAAGCCACGTCTTTCATCTTGCTCCTCTCTTACTAAAAACGACATCGATAAAAATGCTCAAGTTTTCACGGTTGTAAACTCCAATATCCCGGAGCCAATGCATGTTTTTTAAATAGCTGTAATAGAACATTTTTTAAAAAATAATAAAATAACATTCAGCAGGTATTGGATATTTGAAAAGCAGAAAAAAATGGATTTTCTGTTCCCTTTAATATTTCCCCATCAAAAAATTAAATTTTGATGCCCAATTTTTTTTTTCCACTCCCTTACCGATGTTTCGACTCTCGTCGACCTCATCGCCGCCTTGGCAAATATCGAGAAGCCAATGTATGTTTTTTTAAATGGCAGTAATAAAAATTTTTTTTAAATAAAATTGAAAAAAAAAACAACATTTAGGAGGGATTGGCTATTTGGAAAGCTGAAAAAAATTAATTTTCTGTTCACTTCAATATTTTCCCATCAAAAAAATAAATTTTCATGCACAATTTTTTTTTCCACTCCCCTTATCGATGTTTCGAAATTTTCCTCGACCTCATTCCACTTGGCAAAAGAAATCATCGGTCCGACCCAGAGTCAGTATTCGAATGATTATTTTTAGAGTCTAAAAAAATGCGATCGAATCCAAAGATTTATTTAACGACTTATTATTATTCGGAATGAAAAAGATTGCGAAACGCGTGACCCTCAGCATTGCTGGACATATGGATCGATAGACCATAAAGAACCTCACGGAAATTGCATAAAATGCATTACCAACGCACACACTCATACCCGAGACGGTCGCCTGTATGCGACCAACTACGAGAGTATGTAAACGAAATAAATAAAACAAAAAAAAAGAGAACAACTGTTAAGGACGATGGCTACACACAGTTGCCATGCTAAAAGCATAGGAAAATGCGAAATGATTAGAATTTGATGAAATTTCGTGAGCATACTCTTTACCATTAAATACGAATAAACAAATTTTTTAAGATTTTTTTTTCGACATAATTTTCGAGTAACTGAACACTAAAGTTTCCATGCATAAGCATGGGATTGAGATATATATAGGTATACCTTTGCATATTGTAAACTCGAATAATTCGACAACGATGTAGAGGGAAAAAAAAAAAAAAAATTCGTCTCATCGTATTCGATGCTGAAGAATATTGTCACAAAATTTTATTAAATTCTTATCATATTGTGGGACGTAGCGAGCCTCCTTAATAAGAGATTAAAAGTACCAAGTAAAAATGTCGATGTACTTCGTATGGTAAAAGACGAAAAATAATGGAATAAGAGAAAAAGAAGAAAAAAAAGAATGGGAAGGAATAAAGACACAACAGAAACACACGGTGCATGCGGGTTGTGAGAAAAAATATTCACGGCGTTTATTCGATATATTTGTTATATGCAACTTGATTAATTAATAACATGTACGAAACGTGTATAGATAAGAAAAAATATGAGAGAATGAGGAAGGAGCAAAATTTCAATAAATGACCCAGTCGTTCGTTCATGTAATATTCAACCTTGTTTGCTCTTTTGTTAATTAATGAAATAAATGTTACAACTAAATGGAGAAGCACTCAGTGCGGACCTTCAATTGTACACTGCCATCAATATTTCCAAACCTCCTGTCAGCACACTCACATTTTTTAATTCGTTTCCATGTGCCACAACAATTTATTAAAATATTATATATTTTCATTTATTAATATATTATATTAATAATATTTTTATGCATTATTGAGAAAAATAATATATTATGATAAAATATAAAAATAATATATAATAATAATAAATAATAATATATTGTTAATATATTATTAATAATATATATTATTAATAAAAATGATATATTAATATGAAATAATGTTTTATAATAAATATGAAATATTAATATTATAAAATATATATTAATATTAATATCATAAAATATTTATATTATCGATAACTTAGAGTGTCGAACGATTTTTTTTCATTGACAATTTTGGGTTATTTTTTTTCCTAAACTTGACCCTAGAACAGTAACCTTGTTTTTCAACCTATTGCTCCGGTATCTTGGGGTCAACCTGACCCCAATTTTGAAAAATTCATATCTCTCGAAAAATGTAGCGAAAAGCGTTCAACTTGGGCTTATTATTTTCAGTTTTTAATGCAGAATCACGCGGACCTGGGGCAATTTCGTTTGGAGTCAAAAAATGAGTAAAAAAATGAGTAAAATAATAAAAAATGGGGGAACGAACAAAATTTATACTTCAATCAATTTATTTCCCAATATTTTCGCAAAGAAAAAAAATCAAAAGTGTAATCTCCAATCTTCTTCACTCACGACTCAGCATCACGATTTAAAATTTGGACCATGTCGTTTGATCTTCTGTTTATTGTTGGTAGAGATGAAGAAAAAAACTTCGAAGCATGAATCCAAAAAGTACCAAAAATGAAGTATCAACGAGACGTACAAAATTCGTTGCGATATAAACTCTTTTTTTTTATTTTCATGGCAACATATTATTTTCAAGCAGATTAAAGGGTTGGAGTGAAGTTTTTTCAATGAAAGAATTAATTAGTTGACCAGATGCTCGAGATCTTCAAGGACTCTTGCTTCGATGTTACACGTTTTGTTTAATACTTTTCCATACATGATTAAATGGCTGACCAGCTGTTGGTAACTTTTCACGGTTCATTTTCAATTTCGTAAAAAAAAAAAAAAAAAGGATTAAAAATTCTTATAGTCGCCACGTTGTTTGTGATGCACGCGTACCGAAGGTAAAGCCCGAAGGCAAGCAAATTTCTAATTTCCATCTGAAGCGTTGCACACAGGTTATAATTTTGTTTGAAACACAAAAGTTAAATTTCGCCTACATTCGTACGGAGGATCACGATAACATGATAAATATTTGCAGGAAGAGACAAAGGTAAGGGATAAAGCGTGCGAAAGGGTCGCCGAGAGCAAAAATTGTTGGCTGTACAATTCTCCCGCGAGGAGAGGATTAATTTAATCTGAAACGAGCGACCGACTCGTCCTTGTTTCAAAGCAATGACAAATTTGGCTGGTGCTTTTGCATACTTACACGTGCTCCCAGCGAACGAGCACGTTAATTTCATGTGCAATACTTGTCTGCATATGTACAAGGTGTTTCGAATATCTCGAGCACGCCATGCAGTAATAAAAATTGCAACATTCCTCAAAATTAACCCCTTCAAGTACAGACTGGGTCATTTTGACCCGAACGATTTTTTTTCACCGATCCGTTGGTATTTGATGGCAACGAACGTTTTAGCATTTCTTTTCCGGTTTCTTCAAAAAATCAAATAAATAAAATAAATAAGATTAATAAAATAAATAAAATAAAATGTACATAAAATTAATAAAATTAATAAAATCGATAAAATTAGTTGAATTAAATAAATAAATGCATATTTACCGGAGTACAATGATTTGGAAAATGCTGTGGGTCAGATTGACCCAGTATGCACTTATAGGGTGGCCAATTTTGAAAAATTCATATCTCCGGTAAAATGTAACGAAAAGTTTTCAACTTGGGCTCATTCTTTTCGTTCTTTAATGTAGAATCATAAGAGTCTAGGAAAATTGAACTGGAAGCAAAAAAATTCGTTGGAAATTGGTTAAAACGATAAAGAAGGAGAAAACGAGGCGAGAAAGGGATTTAAAAATCGCTTGGGATCGTATTTGATCCGCACATATTGACGCGCTTGCATGTTGGATGAAAAGGCAATAGTTTAAATGGACCGAGGATCGTGGAAATGAATACAGATGGTCGGTGGGCGGAAAGGGCGTAAAATTTAAAGTATCCAGTCGTTATTCCTATCAGGAGGGAGTGTGCAATTGATGTGGTCGCGGTAAGTGAAGAGAAGAGGGCGCAAAGCATAGTCAGTAATGAAGTCACTGTAGCATGCTGTGAAATGAGCTTTGTCTTAGTTTTGGAATTCACACAGTAGAGGATGTATTTAGACTTTGAACGAGGATCTCCCGTCAGAGAATCTCAAGTCTCTTTAGGCCTTACGTGCTTTCAATGAGTTTATTGGGTCTGTGTGTTATCGCCCGAATCCACTCGTTCCTCTCAGCTCGAGTCTTACACCGAAGCGTTGGAATTTTCCTCCGCTCTGGCTTACCAAACAATTATCTTCTCAATGTAAGAGGTAAGTACAACCAAACAATAACTTTCGGTAGAGCAATGAAAGCGCGTTGAAGCATCAGTGCCACGAAGTTCAATTTTGCATCCTTGAAATCCACCAAAATTCTCTTTTTTCTCGATCCGAGTTCAACATTTTTATAAATTATTTCATCAGGAAAATAAAAATATATTTTGTTAATACCCAAGCCCAAGATCTGAAGGAAAGTTGTTGAAACGTATATTTCGTTGGATCCCAACGTCGCGAACGTCAGAGCCATAAGAACGAGTTCTGTTCCATCAAATTTAGTGGCAGCAGTGCTGGAAGTCTTGATCAAGTAGCTCATACGCCATAGAACTGACGTGGCTCACGTCATTTTGTTTGCATCTCGTGGGATGGGTGAACGTCGTCGTTGGCAAAATTATTTTCTCCTTATTTTCCTTCTTCGCAATTCAAACTCTCTCTCTCTCTCTCTCTCTCTATATCCATAGATATCTACTTATTTCGCGTTCCATAATGGCCGCAGGAGCAGGTGACTATATTGTTGACCCGAATGCGAGTATAGAGCTGGAAGACTACGTGAGCATACAAACGCGAACGGCAGCATTATCACACAATGAATTTCGCTGCTACAGCATTATATAACCCACATGTATATCCATATACATATATAAATATATAATATGAGCTTGCACACATATAGGACATGAATGTGTGCGTAAACACGTATTATATATTATATCTATATACCCAGCCAACATAGATGCCAATTCACACATACTCTATCTTTCTGCGTTCCGTCGACGGCGTCCAGCGATCCTCAACCATCTATATATATATATATATATATATCCAACGCTCCACCTATTATTCCGCTGAATCACTTTATTCCGATTATTTCCAACCTGCCGGCGATAGGTTGCGATTTATGTGGCTGATATCGTCGTAGACCGTAAGGAGAGCGAGAAAGAGAGGGGGGGGGGGGTCCTTAACAATATATGGTTTGCGGTTGGAATCTCGTTCGAATCTTCCTTCGTTGCATGTGTGTTTTCTCTTTTGGTCTGCTCGCGGAGACCGCGAACTCGGTGCTCGAAAAGTTCGGCTTATTGCCAGAATTGGCCGGCACGAATACGATGGAAAAAAACTCAAGACACGATCTGTGTACACGCGCGGGAGTGTGTGCGATCGGGAAGACGAGGAAAAGGATTGGGGGAGAAAATAAATACGAGGGCGGAACACTGACGAGAATATTCGACTATTTTTCGATAACTCCTCGCCTCCTCTTCTCACCTCGAATCCCAACGACGAGTCTACACCAATTCACGTATAGAATTTCACTCAAGTGGGTCGAATGACTGTGACGAATGTGGTTACTCGATTTCGTTCCGTTTTGCATATTTTTTTGGCTTCGATACCCCGAAGATTTTGATGGATTTATTATCAGTCATTTTTTTATTGCCTCGTCCTAAATGTCGATGAGCTATAGAACAAACAATTGTCCATGATAAATTTTCAGTCATCATTACACAAAAAAACATTTTTTATCGAACAAACTCAAAGCTCTGAAGAATCCTCATCTAGGAAAGCTTCACAAAAATCCGAGATTTTCCCTAAAATTTAATTTGGAAATGTGGCCACGATGTTCTATGGAGAAAAATTCAAATGAAAGCCCAAGAATTTTCTTTGGAAAAAACTCTCGAAATTTGGGCGACTTCGGCGTTCGAAATAAAAATAAATTCCTCCTCAAGCTAAAATGCAAGATTTCATAAAAAATTCAACTCAAAAATGTAGCCATGACGTTCCATTGGGTGGAAAAAAAATGTCAAAATTTGGACGACTTCCGGTTCGAAAAAAATCAAATCTGCCTCAATCTAAAATCCAAGATAAATCGAACCCAGAAATGTATCCATGCGACGTTCCATGAAAAAAGATTCAGAAGGAGCCTCAAGAATTTTGGTGAAAAAAAAAATCGGAAAATTCGTGTTCCTTGGCTTCAAAATAAAAATAAAATGGTACGTTCTTGAAGTGCGAAGCTTTGGTACTCGTTGGAGTTGGGTGAGTTGGAAACACTTTGATGCATCGATCGTCACGTTGTCGCTGTTACGTATTCCCCTTTACTCGAGAACAATGAACTTTCCAAAGTGATAAATTTGCCGTTGCCAGGCTTTAAGATCCGTGACCAAGAAGTACCAAAGAGTAGTATATCATAGTGACCAAGCGCGAAAGGTCCAAGAAAATAAATGAAAAATACAAACAAACAAAAAACTAAAAAATCCAAAAAAAAGCGATGCACGAAGCGCGAGCAAGTCTGTTGGCTCCCGTATCGCCAACGTGTCGTCCAGCCAGGCTGATCAGTGTCGACTTGAACTACTGCCACCAACAACCAACTGCTCAGTCCGATCGGTACGGAGTTGGACTACTGCGAGGTCCGGGGCTTATGGCGTACGGCTTATTGAGGCTCAGGCGGACTCGAGACGTGCCTCGAATTTCTCTCTGCCCTTTTCTCCACTTCCTCCAACATTTTCTCTATAAACTCGGACCATTGATATATATATATATATATTAATGGTCCAATATATATTAATGGACCATTAATATATATATATATATATATTAATGGTCCGAGTCATGTTTTTATATATATATATAAATATTTTAAATTTTATTTTTTTAAATTTTATATTTATATATATATATATATATAAAATTTAATATATATATATATATATATATATAAAATTAAAAAAAATAAAATTAAAAAATTTTTTTTTAAATAAAATAAAGTAAAATTAAATAAATATATATATATATATATGTAATAAATTAATAATAAAATAGAAAAATATAAATAAAAATACATAAAATATATATATAATATATAATATTTTATATTATTATATATATATTATTATATATATAAGATATATAAATAATAATAATATAATAAATTTAAAAAAAATAAAAAAATAAAAAAATACAAACCCAAACAAACCCAAACAATATATACAGACTCTCCGAAGTAAAGATGTATACAGCGCTCCGTTATAATTCCCAACAGACGTATGGCAAATTGCAACTCCTCTAGAAATTGATACCTCGTACTTCTGAGCGAACGATAAGTTGGAGGTCGACAATGAGGAGAGTTCTTGGTCCATGCACCGAGTATGTTTCGCTCTACCACGTGAGCAGATCGACAATGCTTATTGTCCACTGCATCTAACACTCGGCTACTCCGTTACGACGTCGCCTGTGTAAAGGGAAATATCCAATGAGAGGACCAGAGCAGAATTAAGTAAGGAGGGGGAAATGGTTATCGCGTACGAGATACCCCGAAACATTGGAAACACCGAATCCCATCAAATTAGTCCGAGCCTGCTCAAGAGGAAGGACACAGCATCTAGACATTTCTAGTCTGTGTAACACCAAGATTTCACAACGGACGTTCACGACGCTGGGCTTTCTTGAGGAATACGGTTTTCTATCAATTTTTTGTTAAATATTAAAAATTATTATGACTTTGCACCGATTTTGTGCTTGGATCCTGGAAAAATATCGTTTCATTGGCCTGACTAAATATTTCAGTAGAATCTTAAGTTCTGCTCGGAAAAAACTGGATCTCGTTGCATTCCAACGATGCAAACTTCAACATCATGAAAAAAATGACACTAAAGTTCGAAAAGTTGGGATCCAACGAAAAATACATTTTTCTATCAACTTTTTGTTGAATTTCAAAAATCATAACAATTTTCGTTATAATTTTGCATTTCGATCCACCTAAATAGAAAAATACTTTATTCTATCAACTTTTTGTTGAAGTTGAAAAACCATGACCATTTTCGTCCCGACTTCGTGCTTGGATCCCAGAAACATATCGTTTGATGGTCCTGACCCAAATATTTAATAGGAATCTTGAGCTTTGCTCGTGAAAAAACAAAAAATTTTCGAATTCCAACAAAAAATCCATTTTTCTGTTGAGTTTTGAATAAATTAAAAAAATCATCACAATGTTCGTACCAATTTCGTGTTCGGATCCCAGATAAATATCGGTTTATTATCCTGCCTAATATTTCATAAGAATCTTGATCTCTGCCCGAGAAAAAAAAAAACAGAATTTCGTTGAATTGCACTGAAAAATAAGTTTTCCCTTAAGTTTTTGATGACTTCAAAAAATCCAGACAGTTTTCGTACCAATTTTGTGTTTGGAATGGAAAAAAAAATGGTTTTATAGTTCTGATCGAATATGTCATGAGAATCTTGAGCTCTGCTCAAGGAGAAACGGAATTTCGTTGCGTTCCAACGATGCAAGTTTCAAGACCGTTAGGATAAGTGGGCTACGCATTATTTAACTTGGGCCAATAGGGAGAATGCGCTTTGTTCGCACTTGGCATGATTCCGAAATATTCCGAGGCCCTTGTGCTCGGTTACGCGGGAGCAGGTCTGTATAACCGAGCAATCTCGATTCTCGTATGTTTGGAGCAGTTTCATCGTCGTTACTAAACGAGCCAAGAAACTTTTATGTTATTTTTATTTTTTTCATTTTTTTTTTTCAAAATCAAGGGCCTGCTCGCGAGAGACTACATATTCCGATTTTTCCAAACAGTTGCTCGAATCATTCTCGTAATACACCCAAGCTCGGTGGCTCTTTTGAAGATACTGCAACGTGAGCAGGCACTATATTTTCCCACGTCATATTTCAAGCGTTCTTTCCAATTTTTCCATAACTTTTCTTGCTTCTCATCTAACACGTGCTATTCCATGACGATTTGTTCCTTTCACATCCATCTTTTTCATCCTTTACTCTCAGCTTTTGTCCTTAATGGAGGCGAAGATCCAACGTTTCTGTGATACGGGTCACGTGACAGCTTTGGGTTTGACAATGCAGCAAAGAAAAGTCTTCGCTACTGACGATTCTTCATTGTCACGAATTTATCGAAAGTCTCGCACGTTAAGGAGCTTCGTTACGTACGACAATATGATAAGAATTTCAGAAAATTTCGTGATAATATTCTTCAGCATCAAATACGATGGCCCACATTTTTTTCTATTTTTCCTCTTCATAGTTGTCGAATTATTTGAGTTTACAATTCGCAAAACATCTACCAATATATATCTGGATCCTGTGCTTATGCATGTAAACTCTAGTGTCCAATGACTTGAAAACTATGCAGAAGAAAAATCTTAAAAAATGCTAGATAAATAAATAATAAGATGCTACAATAAATATTATATAAATATAATAAAATTGTAAAAAATAAAATGAAATTAAAAAAATTCGAAAATGAAACAAAATATTTGAAAGAATAAAATAAAAAATATAAAAAAATCAAATAAAATAATTTAAAAAATGAAATAGAAAATATGAAAAAAATCATTTGAAAAATAAAATAAAAAATAAAAAATACTAGAAAATACTAAAGAGTATGCTCTCGAAATTTCATAAAATTCGAATAATTTCGAAATTTCCTATACTTTTAATATGGCACTTGAGAAAAAAAAAAAAGAATCGAGCAAATGGCTGGGCGTAACTAAAACATTGGGCAGAGTTGATTCTTCGACCAACGATACGTTTCGGTTGGAAATAATATTTTAAACTTTGCACACTGGTCGGAATTGTTCAATGTGTTTTTTTGTTGTCTCTCCACCCGAAAAAATGTCTTTTTCAATATCCGGCGTGAATTCATAGATGGATACATAGATATGGAAATATTTGCATTCACGAATGTCGGTGGAAAGCGACGCGGCGGTAAAGTCCGGGAGCCGGCTGGACCGAGCGAGCTCCGCGTTAACACACATATATATAGGCGACTCGGTCATTATTAATGCCGACAAATTACTCAGCGAAATTTAAGCCGTAAATTTGAGGGGCTTTTGAACGGCGCGACACCCTGGTCATGGAAGTTGGAGGGATATCCCGATTTTCATAGACGACTGTATATGTCGGTGAGGCGAGTAATAAGGAGGCGAAGGTACAAGGGCGTATAGGGGTGAGTAATTCAGGCTGAGGGAGGCATTACGATCGCGGAGTGTGACGTTTTTCCACATCGGAGCTGTTCATCTTTACATATGTATCCGAGACTCCGTTACACATATGTAAAAGGCATCGAGTACGTGTATTTGTATGTATTGTTGGCGCACGGGCGAGTGGGCCAAAGACACGGGATCGGGGGCGCTTGTCACGTTACGCTTCGCGTTCGTTCTGCCACCCATTTTGTATACTTCCGCTTTTCCTCTGTCAGTTCTCTCTCTCCCTATCTCTCTTTCTCTTTCTCTCTCGTGTCTAGCGTCCCAGATAGCGGTCCATTGCTCTGGCTACCACGAGCCCATTCATCGCTCAAACGATGACACATGATACTGACTGATATTCGCCGCATAAGCGCGCGGAACTAGTGCGCTCGCACTTACTCTCGGGCGACTACAATGCCCTTCCAATCTCACCGTCTTTTTCTCATTCCCCAGTTCCTCTACCTCCTCTTTTCTTTTTCGTCGTTCTACAAAATGAGCCAAAGGAACATATACCGAAGCCTAAATCGACAGACCGTTCTCGGACTCCTAACGGCGCCCCGTTTCGTACTACATAAACACGCATTTCGGGTCAATCTGACCCAAGGTCCTTTCCAAGTCGTTGTATCCCGATAAATATACATTTTTTTATTCAATTTCTTTATTTATTTTTTATTTTTGATTCTTTTCAAATTTTTTCAAATTCGTTATTATTAATTGATTAATTATTGTCCATTCATTATTTATTTCTTTATTTATTTATTATCTATTTATTATTCATTCATTATTTATTGATTTATTATTTATCTATTATTTATTCATTGTTTATTTATCATTTATTTTTTATTTTTTTATTTTTTTCTTTTTTTTTTCATTCATTTTTTTTTTACGAAAACGGAGACCAAGTGTCAAAACATTCGTCGCCATTAAGTGCCAAATAATCGTTGACGAAAAATTGTTCGGGTCAAAATGACCCAGTATGTACTCCGACGGGTGAATTTACTCGTTGCCAGTATAAATGGTTGTGTAGCAAATACTGGGGGTTGAAAAAATAAAACCACTGAAAAAAATTGGTAATTCTGATGGCTTCAGGTCTGATGAAAAAAAAAAAAAAAAAAAAAAAAAACGTAAACAAATTGCACGTCATTTTTTCTTTTCCTAAATAATGTAGAGAATGAAAACGTGAGACTGGAAATAATTGTTTTTTCGATCTTTATCGGTGACGAGGATCGTCTCCAGGAAAGGCGCACCGTTCCTTAAGTGTAAGCTATAAAAAGAAAGTCTCGGTGCTCACTCAGAGACAAGCAGGTAATCGCTACATCGTTTGTACAAAATGATGGCAAAAACGAGGAGCCTCGGGACGACACGACTCGGTTTATTGACGAGGGAAATGAATAAATTGATATTTTATGAAAAATAAAAAATTGGTCACAGAAACGTCGAAATTTGATGTCATTATTTATGGGACGATCGAATCAGTTGAATTTATCGTTCAAGTGGAAAAATTGAGGGAAAAAATTGGGGGAATTGAATGAACAGATATTCCGGATACAAAACGATATGAAATTGATCATAAAGCTTTGTTGGTCGAGGAGGCTTGCTCGGCTAGGGTTTCAGTGTCGAGGCAAATATATAGGAAAAGGTGTTTATTAGCTGGAAATCGGTGATACGAGTTTGTATTATTCCCTCGGGATGTCTAGTCTTTCTCGGTTGTTCCGTCTCGCTCTGGACGCGTTTCGATTTCTCGCACAATCCCTGCGCTTCTCGGTGGCTCACTATTTAGTCTCTTGCATCCTGTGCACGCCAAAGTTTCAATGCTTTTCACTCGAGATCAATTGTCACCCTCAGAGTTTCCAACTCTCGCACTCTCTCGATCCAAATATATGCAAAACGTTCGCGGACGTATTGCCGCGCGCGCGATTCTCGCTCGAACCGGATCCTCGTTGTTTCGCTTCATCCATGTCACACTCTTTTCCTTTTGTTTCCACCCGGCAAAGCAAACCTTTTTCAAAAGACTACAAAATCCCCTCGAAGGTAAATTTTATTGAGAAAACTGCGCGTGCACCTTTGTGAGCGAGACAAATACTTCTGTACGATTTGATAGACGTCGATCGCGGCTACGATTGTCAATGGAGCCTTAACTTTATGCACGGATATGCACAAATAGGATTTTCTCGAAATTTTATTCACCAATAATTTAATAATGATTCAATAATGACACTATTTTTTAAATAATTTAATAACAATTTTATAATCAGATCAATTTCGTAATAATTTAATATTAATTGACGAATAACAATAATTTTGTAATGATTGAATAATAATTTTTAAATGACAATAATTTTGTAATAATTTAATAATCACCATAATTTCGTAATTACTTAATGCAATAATGAAATAATAAAAATAATTGCGTAAGAATATAATAACAATTTAATAATAACAATAATGTTGTAATAATTTAATAAAAACAACAATTTTGTAATAATTTCATAATAATTGAATAATAACACTAATTTTGTTACAATTTTATAATAATTTTGCAATTGAAATAATTCTTCAATAATTTTATAATGATTTAATAATAGCAACGATTTTGTAATAATTTAATAATAACAATAATTTCGTAATAATTGAATAATAATTAAATGAAAATTAGTTATAAAATTCTAATGAGTTGGAAGTTAAAATTTTTCCAAAAAATGTCATCCTCGACCTGCCATAAGTGCATATTGGGTCAATTTGACCCGAGGGGTTTTTTCCATCGTCGTATTCGGTTGGATATGCATTTTTTTTTTTGTAGTGAGTTATTTAATTTTATCGGCCAAATTTTTTTTTTTTTTTGACGAAAACGAAAATCCGATGCCGATATATTAATGTAACATTACATTATCATTGGGTCAATCCGATCCAATAAGTACGTATTGATCTATGAAATTTCGAGACGTTTCGAAAATAATTTTGGCAAGATTCCAAGGCAGACTTTCGTAAAATCTCATAAAATCAACAATGCGAGATTTTTGGGCGACTAAAAATAAAGCTTGACGGCATTTTCCGTGGAGCCATCTCGCCAAGCTCCATTTTTTCTACGGGCTTCACTATTTCAGAAATTTATCCTCACTGCCTCGATGGAGAAGCGACGCCTTTCATCACCGACTTTTCCTCAGAAAGGAATTCCGAAATATAAATAAAGTACATAGAACATTATATTAACCTTCTGAAAATTCTAGGAATTCGAGTCGTTTGAAATTCACGTCAAATACTGCGACGAAGGGTTCAACAGAAATTTTGGTCCCTCGATTAATTCACGAAAACTATTTTCAAGATTTTGTGAAAAGAAAAAAAAAAGTCCCACAATATTGTAAAGTAAAGACTTTTTTCAAACCATTGTAATTCCATGCATACCCATTTTTTCAAATTTTTTTCAATTTTTTTTGTCCAATACGCATTTTTTTTAACTGAATTTTTATTTTATTTCATTTTTTTACGAGAATGAAGTCAAAATGCCAAACTATTGGTTGCCATGAAATGCTAAACGATCGGTGACAAAAAATTTCTTGGGTCAAAATGACCCAGTGTGTGCTCGAAGGGTTAATGTTAAAAAAATCGTTTTTGGAGATTTTTTACTCCAGGTCGAATGAAATACTGATCAAACGGAATGCATAATAATTTTTCAAGCCATCTCGTCCTTGAATAAAGAAAATACGATTTGAATAATTTTTACGACGACGTTGGTGTCGAATTTCTTGGTAAAAATATAAAACTGTGTCAATTATTCAACGAAACGATAAATTTCGCTCTTTGTGGTTAATAATCGCAGTTTCGTCGTCGTTTTTCATTGTGGTCACTTACAAAAAAGCAGAATTGTCTTACGATGGCTTTCGAGAGTAATGCATTCTGTTCTCACCCGAATATTTAGTCGATAATTTATTTTGTGCGATTCCTAGCCCCGCGAGCTCAAATATGTATTTATATATATATATATTTTTTTTTTTTCTCAGTATTTAGCATAGCAGAGAAACATTTTTTGAATAATTAGTTGAATGCTTGTGCACTTCATCGAAATAGTGCCAATTAAAAAGAATTCGATCATTGCAAGTTCGTATCGGTATCGATTTGCAGAGTGCCATCCAGTCGAACTGATTGAAACGGAATTGAGGTCAAAGCGAGAGATTGATTGTTAAAGAAAATATTAGCCACTGATAACACGTGCTGCAGATTTGTCCCACAATCAGCATGGAATGACGAACTAGAAACAGCCAATGCTGGAAAAATCTCTATTCGGTTAAGCATCTTAAGTTCGTTGCCTTGAAGATTTCATGAGCTGGTTATTGTAGGATTGACGTTGCCAGACAACGTCCTTAATTAAATTCCAGGATCACCGATTATAGTTTGGAGCAGGCACATGGCACTAATGATTTTATTATTCACTAGCAATATTTATAACGATCCGTGAAGTATGAATTTTGGCAGGTAAGAGACAGGGTTGAAAATGAATTTTAAGGCCGATATAGATGGAAGTGAGAGAACACACAAATGTGTCACCCGGGAGATCTCTTCCCTTTTGAGGATCTCGCTGCAATGGTTGTACTAATATTCCTGAGCATATATGAAAACCCCCGAGAGCAAAGAGACCACGAACATCCTCCGTATTGGGATTTGGAGACCTTGTCTCTTTATCACTCTCTCTCTCGATCTCTCTCTCTCTCCCTCTTTCTGTCTCTCTCTCTCTCTCTATCTCTCGCTCTCTCTCTCTCTCTCTCTCTCTCTGACCCTGTCCTGGTGTGTTTGCCAAAGTTGTCCCACCGCTTAATTCGTTTGGTAAAGCATCGTCGTTGGCGCCCGCTCTTCTCGCGGTTTCTCTATTGCTCTAAAATCTTCGCGGATATTCCAACCGGATTCTCGTATTTTGCATACTGCATAAATTTAATCTTCCGAGACCTTATGGTCCATGGAATACGTCCTATATACGTACATATTGGTTGCTCCAAGCCACCTCAGTCATTATCAAATCTTTCAAAACGCTTCCGCATCATATTTTTCTGTACCGCAGATTGCCGCTCATTGCACTTTTGTTTTCCATGCAGAATCTGCAGGCAAGAACAAAACCAGCATTTTTCCATTATTCTCCTCGAAAGAAATCATCATTGTGGAGCTGGTGGCAAATTTTTTCAAAATGCCTCCACCACCCCCCCCCCCCCGGTGGGGCTAGTCAATCCATCCCCTCCATTGTCGAATTACCCGAGGGCACAGGGAAACTGCAGAGAACCTTGTCGATACAGGCAGATCGCGATTCTTTTTCTTTCGACATCAAAACTTCGTCATGTTTAGTCGAAATCATGGAAACATCCACTCCAGCCACACGTTGCACACACCTTCACTCATAATTGTGCATGGCTCGTATATGTACGATATGTACGTCCGAAGCCGGTCACGCCCGCGTTTTATAACTCCTGAAAAGCTACAGAACCAGGAGTCTGGTCTATGACCTCGGTCTATGCCAAATTTTATATTACCCACTGGCCTCGAATGGTGACTCCATATTTTCAAAATGTTTTCGGAATCCGTGCCTGGAACTGGAAAGTGGTAGTCGCTGTAATGAAGTATTGAATAAAATGAGGAATAAATCCGAAGTGGTTCAAGTCGAATACATACCATATGTGTGACAGTACATTGTTATTGGCGAGAGAATCGATACCCCTTCGTGCTACCCTATAGGTACAGAGACGTACTGTAGAACTAACATTTGGAACTCAGTCGATAACACGTGGAAAAATCATTCAAACAATAACCATTTCTCGATTACTACAAAATGGATAAAGTGCCCGAGCATGTAGAGTCCTGACGTCACAAATTCGAGTTACGATCGCACCAAGTGGTTTCGTTTCCCAGGTGCATTGACTGAACTTCTTTCCGGGATGTCTAACGAAGTTCGACGGGATCACTTCCTCTTGGCTAACCGGAAAACTGACCAGAACTAAGATGAGGAATGTGCTGGATCTTCGAACTACCAAACGGCCCATTACCTCAGCTTTTATTTTCCAACTTGGGCTAAGTTGACACGCAGTTGCTAAAGGGGTACTACAAAAATTTCATTCCCCATGCAGATAATGGTGGATATGTTGACAATCAATGAACGGAGTTTGGTCCATTTGGGATTCCGGATTCAATCGAAAGGTATCGTCAGAATGACGAACTGGGTCATGAGGTCCTTCCAACCCCATAGGTTCATCCAGGAATTTAGTTGCAGCTGACTATAGTCTCTGCTGGGCTAGTGAACACCGGAGAGGGACATCAGGATCCATCACCTTTAACAGGGTATCCCATAAAACGCAAGGCTTCCGTGATCCATTACGTTATAGACCTATAAGCACATTGTATAGCAGGTCATGTGACCTGTTACAGTTGAGCTACTTTATGGACAATTCAGCAACGTAATGAAGCTTGAAAACTCAACCGATTCCTAAAGACTGGTGTAGCATTTTCAAGCCAATGAGATCGAAATATGTCCAAACAGTCTAAAGAAAGTCTGTCTGCGAAAATTGTAGTCAACTTTAGGGAGTATGGCATCGAAATTTATTAACAAAAAGTGAGACGAAACAATGGAAAACGGAAAAACGATTTTGCGGCTGAATGTAACCCCCTGAACATTCTATTCCAAGTTAAAATTTCTTGCCGTCGTACCGTTAACATCGAATCACCAAAGTCCGGAACAGCAAGTGAACTTGTCGGGGTTATCACTTCAGTGGGTGCTTTTCTAGTTTAAACGGGTTTGATGAATTCAAGGAATGTCTTGACAAGAATTCTGCTTCACTTTTATTTTTTAGGTTCATGTGAACTGTAAATTTTCTTTGCTTCGGCACATCTTCAGTCCATCTATGACAAAGGTCATGATTTGACTTTGGTAGATGATTCCTGAATGAATGAAATGCTGATAAAACAAATCTAATCCCATGAAGATTTCAAAACTGAGCGAAAATGTCAACAGTCGGCTGTACCGGCGAGGTTTTCTACAGTTTCCCTCAGCCCATGAGTGAATGTGACTCAGCGCTGAATTCAGAAAGAGAGAGGGGTTGTTCCAATCAGAATTCAAATAATTTTTTATCGTCTTCAGCACAAACAATTTTTATGAAAGATCATTAACATTAGATGGGCGTATAAAATGGATCACGCACCTGTATACAGTGAAGAGCTGGCGAACATATCCTTAAACCCCGCGACTGTTAAGCACCTTCCAAGTGTCGCGATTCTTATCCATGGAATGTTTGCCACGCCAGCAAGATCTCCAGTTAAAACAAATATGTAAAGAAGACAAAAGGATGTTTCCATTCTTCTTGTCCCCAATGGCTTAGAAATTGTCGACACATCTCTACAACTAAGTGATCGATTTGATGAGCTGAGATCGATGATTGTTTGGCCACACTTTGGGTGTGTTCTGCCTCATTCCTCTTTTATTCTTATAGGAAGCCCAGTTGAGTTTGATCAGCACCGCGACAGTAAAATTAGTTTCTGGAATTTGCACAAACTCATTTCTGCTCCCTGTCAAAAAATGCATTGATATTCGAAACCTTTTGAATTTTTAATAGTATCTCCTATTAAATTTTATTTTTTTATTTTTCAATTCGTCAATTCTTCCTAGAGTCTTAACAACACGTACGATTGATGTCCCACTGCGCATACAATAATTCAATGACTAATAGTACAGGTTTAATTACGCGTGTGAAAGGGTGACACAGCTGTGAAACTACCTATGTTCAACCAGCTCGTGATTAACATACACATTAAATTGGTTGCGTTGTGACGATCGTAGTATTTGGATGCATTATTTCAGTTCGCAAAATCTGATTGAATGTTGAATAGGTAAGCGGACCTAAATTCTGTGATTCTCAAAAGTGGGATAATCAAAAATGGCGGGAAGAGCGGGGAAGGGGAGGAGTTAAACTTTATTAAAGTTAAACTTTATTGAAGTTAAACTTTATTAAAGTTTAACAAGTTTTGATGGTTCCTGAATGAGAGATGAATGAGACTGGAGTTAGGACCCACATGTTGCCAAATAAAATGTACCTTTTCCGATGCAGTGTTGAGGATAAAGATGTTCTGAAGTTTATTTATAGGAACGATTGTGTTGTCTATGTCATTCGTTTTTCCCGATTGCTTCGGAGTGCGAGTGGCAAGTTTCGCCCAACAACTAATATATTTCGTGTGTAAATTCCTGCAGCTCGTACATCGCATATAGACACGAATGCCTCGTTCGCAATTGCCGAAAATGAATCACCTGTATAATTCTGCAATTCATATGTATCCTCTATCACGATGAAAATCATGTTGGAAGAATTGCCACATTTATTTTTAACTTTACTCGATTATTCATGATTTTTCGTCGCGCAATCTACATGTTTATTTATCTACCTTCTGCATAATTTATCATTTTCAATGCACGTACTATCATCAAATTGGTCATGATTTTCCTCACACAACTAATGTTCACTATTAATTTTGCTATTACAGACCCCGGCGTAATTTTTTTAATTGTCAGGACGTCTAATTCGTTCGGGAACTTGTTGAAACTTTTTAAATTAAATTTAATTTTAAAATTTAATAAAATTTTTTTTTTCCCTTTCAATTTATTATTCCATAAACAATCCTAAATATACGAAAGAGCTGCTTTTTTAAAAAATCGTGGACAATTTGTGTTTTCTCCATAATTCTGTTCTTAGCATTACGACAAATAATACCCCATGGGGGGAAGTTTAAATTTCCCAGAAATCCCATAAGTTATGGGGTTTTTTTTAAATCTTATGGATAAGCCATGCAATGAGGGGGAATATTTTGGGGTTTTAACTACACACAGTAGTTATATTTTTTTCATTATTTATTATTATTACTATTATTGTTTTAATTTTTTTTGTTCATTTTTAAATATTGTTTATATTTTTATATTCTTTTTAGTGGCTAATATTTTTTTCTTATTTTAGCAAAAGCCACAATTGTGGCAGTTTTTCTATGATTTCGATAGTGTGAATTCGGACGAAAATGGAGCCGATGAAAAGCTATATTGAAATAGATTTTCTTTAATTGGCCAGTGCTCTCATGCATATGCGATGCAGTAGGGCGTTATTAAGGAGTTGCTGTGGGCAATATTACGAGAGAATGGAGGGAACTGACTTAAAACAGGTAGGCAGCAATAAAAAGAGAGGGAATTCCATATTCCATTGATTATCGATTTTCAGAGAGAATTAGCTCAATTTGACACACACGTAATGCTGATACGTGACTAAATGGGAGGCAGGATGCCACAGCGTTCGAGAAACGTATTCGCTAAATAGAAGCGTATGTTTTTACAATTTGTCGCAAGCCTCTCTGCGTCATCCAATTAATCGATATATCGTATTATATTAAAAAGACGTTTATTATTTATAAATAATGTAGAGCAACTGTAATTTAATAAATATTATATACACGTGCTATCATTTTGGCTACGTTCTTCCATAGATTAAAGACCCACCACCACATAATCGCCCGTAAATATCAAATTTCGATACCAAAATTACACATCCAATGAACAATTTATCGTAAACCATTATTTCAACCATTTTTTCTTCAAAACTCGATAAAATAAAGGCCTGCGGAAATTTTCTCTTTTTATCCGACTATGCAGGGAAACCCAGACAGTTGCGATCTTCATGAATCGATATCACTGCATCAATTTTTATCCTCGCGGGGGAAAGGAAGGTTTGACCAAAAGATTGAAAATTGAAGCAATAAAAAAATACAACCCATTCATTTCAGGAACATTGCGGATGTTATTGATAAATAATAAATTAGTGAAAAAATTTGTATAAGGAAAGCTTCAGTATTGAGAAAAATGTGGGAAATGGGTTCGCTGAAAAAATGTTTTAAATTCGGGAATACGACAATTTTTTGACTCGCATTAGGAATATTAATTTGAATTGTGCAATTATTTCGAAGGTCATTCACTCTTCTATTTTATGCAGATCTTCTTCCCTCAATTTATTCGAAACAATCCATCAATCAGTTTCGACTTCTGGGTGTGCTGGAAGTTCTATATAATGTCCTTGATAGGTTGGTGGTTGCTAAAGTTTTTTCAAATGTGGAATTGGTGTATTTAAATCTTTGTGATAGCAGAAAAATATAAGCCCACAATACGATATTCAAAAAGTGTCATGCCTTCCATATTATACAAACAAATATGAATACCGCAACATATGCCAATTTCGTTACTCCAATAATTTGTTCCTTATTGAATTTTCAATTGAGTTTTGGCACCAAAGATGATTTATGCCTTGTTTTCCTTTGATAATTACAGTAAAATATTCGACGGCTCACAGACCTAGCAAACAACTTATCGAGCGGTGTATATAACCCCGACCACCTCGTTTTTACCAGTTTATATGATTCCGATAACATTGTACGAGGCAACACATGTTTTCGGCTATGGGATCTGTTATAATACTCAACATTCTCTTTATCGTTTTCGTCTGTATCGTCACTTGCTCGAAACCTACCGGATCGGAAAGACTAACCATCAAGCATGAGACTTCAAAAAAAGTATGATTTTTTTTAGTTTTTTGTGGTTTCTTTTATTATTCGTGTAACGAATGATTGGTTTTGTTAATAATTTATAATGAATTTGATAAATTCTCCATAATTTTATGAACAATTTTATAATTATTGAATTTTTCATTAATTATTGACTATTTTTATTTTTACTATTTATTTATTTATTGATTTTCATTAATTATCATTTTCGTTGTAGTTTTAATTATTATCGATTTTAACTGATAATTAAATTAATTAATATTTTATAATAAATTTGATTCATTCTCCATAATTTTACTAATAATTCAATAACGGTTGAATTTTTTATTTATTATTGATTATTTTTATTGATTTTAGTCATTTATTTATCGATTTTTATTAATAATCAATTATTGATCGTTAATTATTTGATTATTGAGCGTCTTTCTCGTAAAAAATAAACATGTAGTTGTAGCAATTGGATTGTGAATAAATAAAGGCAAGGAAATCGCGAGATTTTTTAAAGCAGACAGAGAAACCTCGGTGATTTGAAGAAAATATAAGTAAAAATTGGTCAATGTAATATTTTTTCAATTACAGATTGCAAATCAATCCGGAAGCACAGGGATGACGAAAGTTAATAGAATGAAGTTCGAAGTCATGAAGGTGACGGAATCTGCGTTCAGTTATAGCAAATATATCGCTAGGCGAATGCGTGGCAAAATGAAGCATTACCAGAACACCTGCCTGAAGCTTATTCGTGACAGCCAAAAACAGAAGCTAGAAACTCTTGAGGTGAAAATAAAAAATGCAATTAAACAAAAATAGTTCGTAAAATTTTGTGGAAACCTACAAACTTGCTCATAAAAATGAATTATAGTTAAAAAATCCCACGGAAAATTAAATTTCGATCGCATGAAGGAGAAAAAATGAAAAATTATCAGAATTTAAAAAATGTTCATTAAAAAAAAAAAAAAAAAAAAAACCGTTGAAAAATAAAATTTTAATCAAAAAAAAAAAAAAAAAAAAAAATATTTACAAAAAAAAAAAAAAAAAAAAAAAAAAAAAAATAAATTAAATTAATAAAAAA